>VZTZ01016243.1:439276-542641 GCA_013400955.1 Drymodes brunneopygia
TCTTAAGTACTCAGTGATTAACAGCTCATGGGAGAAAAATTCCTGAAGATAAAGAAAAAGAAAGAAAGCCTTCCCAAAAAAAAAAAAAAACCCAAGATCCAAACTCTGACACCTGCTAGAGAGTATTCTGGCTATCTCCTTGCCTACTTAACTAAGACATGAATCCTGAGTAGAGATACCGTCTTTTTCAGGTCCCACAATTTACAGAGTTATGCAGTTTTGCTTCATATATCAATAACCTGCTGCCTCAGAAAGAAACACAATCTTTGTTAGCAGCAGCCAAAAAACTGTAGGTAGATTTAAAGAGAGATTTAAGTAAATTTATGGACATTAAGTCCATCAGTAGCTATTAAACACAGTGAACGAAATACAATCTGCCTTAGCAAGTTCCAGGAAACTGGGAGGGTTTTGTGGAAAAGAATCACTTTACACCTGTTCTTACATTTTTTTCCTTCAGTACAAGAAAGTGGAAAATATTTGAGACAGGATGTTGGCTCGAAAGGACTTTTGAATTGATGTGTTAGAGAAATTTATATATGTTACATATAAACCGGTTTCCAAAGCCCTATAATAAATACCAGATGACATAAACCAAAACAAAAGATCTCTTGAAGACACAAAAGGATTCTATATTGTCTCCTGATTCCTCTGCGTCTTAATTCTTGCCTGCCAGAAAATAAAACACTATCTATAGAAGCCCACATAAGGATAGGAAGGAAGTTCACATGTGCCCCATGTGATTGGATGTCTTGCCAGTTACCTTCCATTGTTATTACCCCAGAGTCCAGAAATTTCTTCCATTTTTTCAAGCTATTCTGCACATGGGATGCTGCTCTCCAACTGGAAAGTCTTTCATGATGACTGTTCACCCATATTAATAATGCTTCCAATGATTCTTTCTTTTCATTTCCCTTCCAATTTTCCTTTGATTTTTAAGGCAATAGGTTCCTGACAAGTCATGTTCAGGAATCCAGCAGAAGTGATGATACTCAAACTTGGAACATCCTAATTTACCCAGTCCTTTTCCTAACTAACGTACTTCCAAACCTGTCTTACTGATTTATAATCTGTAGCAATGTAAGAAGCAGGAGGAAATGGTATCTTGACCTTCTTTATAGCTTAAACTAGAATCCAGGATGTTAGACTTTAAATATCAAATTTTGCAAGTAACACCACATACCATCTTTGTTTCTTCAAGACACTCAGTAATTCAGATCTTGTGCATAACTGTGTGATTCTATCAGATAAGGAATGTGCTTTCCTCAGAGACTACATTTGCCTTTATTCAGCATCTGCCTGTATTCATGAAATGAAAATATTTAGGTAAATACACAAAGGAAACAAAATTCACCTTCTGTCACCAGTATCCTTTATTTTTCACTGTCTCACAGTGATTTAAACAAAATTTCAAAGTAAAAACAAAAAAGATCACAAAATTTAATACTTAAAGTAATACACAGTCCATTACTCATTTACTTTTCCACATGCAGGAAGAACCTGTTTTGAGAGTCATCCAAGGTGAATTTACAGATCTAAATTTCTGCTTGAATAGCATTTTAGTTAATAAGAAGATACTTAGTGCTGGGAATTTGAGATAACCTGGAGGTGCAAAGCAACAATTTGGTAATTTTATTGTGCTTAATGACTAGCACAAGAGACCTATACATGGGCAGTGATCTTGAAAAAAGGCTGTTTGGGTCCAAAATATTATTAACCTACATTTGCAGATTTTTTTTAAGTACACATTATTTTGTTAAGTTTTTCAAAATCTAATATGAAGGGAATTTATTTTGCTTAAAATTAATGCATTTTGTGAACCACCTGTTCACACATTTTAAAAAAGACATTATGCATCAATTGCCTTCAGAAATTCAGGTCATATGGTCAGCCCCTGAATTAATTATCTGATCAAGACTGATTGGGGTGAAACCAAATAATTACTCATTAGCATTCAGCACTACTGTCAGGCTGCATTTTGCATGCTACAATGTATGCTGCCCTTTTTCATTTTACTCAGTCTCCTTTTTGAGTTACACCACATTGTTCTACATGACTGGGAAATGAAATTGAAAACAGGAAAAAAGAAGTTTGGAGAATAAAGCAGACATGACTTTATATAAAAAAATGTGCCTTACACAGTTTTGCTTATTGAACAATCATACTGTCTACTAACTATTTCTATAAATCTGCCACATACTGGTCTCTGCAGGAAGCCAATAGGAATTCTGGGCATAGATAGTTTGAAGCATTCTTCAAAACTAGTGTTCTATGTTTAAGTGATCCAGTTTGTAACTGGTTGAACTATAAAGTTATATTTCCTCTTACCCTGTAGGCTAGTAACATTTTTTTTAGTCTGAGCAGCTCAGTATTGTATTTCAGCAGCCATGCCATTTAGCACTGCATGTGCAGGGTTCACATTCTTGGAGATATGAAAGAGGAACAGACAGCTGTAGGTGTCTCCAGATCTGGTTTGGACACCATACTTCATAATGCTAGACTGTCATAAACACCATGGCATCTTAAAAGAGTGATAACACAGAATCTGCTTCAAGGTCCTGTATGTTACATAGAAAATACATTAGATTTAAGATGCAACATTCTCCAAATCTCTGCCCATATGGCTATGCCTAAACTACTTAATTGAGTATACTCAGGTCTCCAGTGTCATGATGAGGCCAAGTGGAGCAGAACAGCTGCATCCATGCTATTAGATTACTTGCTGTCCAAAACAGGATGTCTACACTGGGAATGTGCCTAATTGCACATTTGGCTTCCCTCCTATGATGAGTCCAAACCTTTGTTGGAGATTTGTTGGGAGACTGCTGATTGGCATGAGCCTCGAGAAGACCTAGACTCATTCAAAACATTTAACTGTACAAACACTGAAATTTCAGATCTTGTGGATGTAATCTGGCCTTAGCTCAATAATAGATACCTAACTGAAATAAGAAAGTAGAAAGCATATACCAGTTAATTTCACCAGAATAATCATGAAACTTTGCCCTACCTGACTTTGAAAAAAAAGCTTTTTTACCCAACAAAATAACTATGTGACAATGTTCTGCAGGCTATTGTAGACGTTAAGAAATCACAGTCTCACTATTGATTTAAAGTCTGAATGTAACAAAATGTTTTTTCCATATAAGTTCCAAAAGAATGTTTAGAAGGACTGTATTTATATGTAGTGCTTTCAAAAGGGTAGAAAAAATTCTTTAGATAATTAAGATCTTAACTGTCCCTTGCTTTATCTGAAAGGTGCCATCTGTAGCAATCTCTACACTTAAGTGTAGCTTTTAGAGCAGAATCCAAATCATCTAAAATCCCTGACACTGTTACCCAAGTGAAATGACAAAATAGAAGGCGTTATTTTAGATAATATTTCTTACGCAATCTGGCTGAGTTTCTTCTCATTTCAGCCATCACTGGCCAGGGGGATCCACTGCAAAATTCACCACATATTTCAGGCCCCTGAACCTGAAAAACACTTTATCATTTCCCACTTTAAGGATTCTATATGTTTGGGTATGTTGTTCTTTTGAAATGAACCATGTCTTTTAAAGAAAATTTCCCAGTCATTCTCCCATCTCTTGCCTCAGTTGGCACTGTGGGTCAGTATTAAGGCACATCAAACTGTATTTGTACCAGACAAAAAGGAATGAGAAGTGGTACTCCAGGAGCTCACTTGAAGCACTGTGGGCCTGGGGAATCCTGAGTTCTGGAAAGAATCACAAAGAATTCATTTTGCTTTCCTCCACCACACACACTTTCTGCATCAGCTTGTCTTCTCTGATCTTGCCTATGAATCAGTCTCTCTTACCTTTGCTAAAAAAAGTCTGCTGATTTACTGAAAAATGCTACTGTGTTTTTGTGTAACCACAAGCCTGTCTGTTTATATACCTCTCATAGATTTTTATGGCTTCTGTGGATTTTGGTAGCTTTGTGTTCTTTTGCATCTTTGCAGACAAACCTTTATTTGCTAGAGATCTCATCTGAAGAATGCACACAGAGTCCTGTAGTTTTCCTCACAGACTGCCCAACAACTCCACTGCTGTTGACTCGTTCCCAGCTCTGAATGGGGGGAGTGAGGTAGACTCCTGCAGAGTCTGACCCAGAGACAGAAAAGTGGTATTGTGGAGCCTGTGGCCTGTCAGAAGGTTTTGCAAAACTTCCAGGCTCTGAGTGCTAATTTCGCAGTAGAAAGTCTTGAAGAACTGGAACTTCTCACCTAAACTGGATTTCATGAGGGCCTCCAGAAACCTGCTGGTTTATGGGGTGTCATTTTTAATAATAAGTTAAGGAAATTCCGAAGGAATAGAAGAATCCTAATGTAGCACCAATCTCTTTGGAATTGCCTAACCAGCTAGAGCTCCATCACTGGCAGCATCCCAGTTCAAGCAGTGGGGAAGGAAAATCTATTTAAACTTAACTGACACAAATTAAGACAAGATGTATTAATAATAACTGTCCATAAAATTTTAAGAAAAATAGGCCATGACACCTGGTATCAGTTTTAGTGACGTTAGAAGTCTGAGAGATGAAGCTAGATGGATGGGTGCATTAAACTTAGTTTTGCAAAATATTTTATATGGTCTGAGCTATTGTACTTCATAAAATAACCTACCTAAGAATAGTGATATGTAAGTCAGTTAACTAATATTTGTCATAGGTAGTAAACTGCCACCAGATCAGGAAGGTTTTATAATGCACACACGCCTGGTAGCAGACATCATGCTTTTCCCCATTTTCTTCAGTGGTGTTAGTAATATCCACCATTTAATTTTCTTCTTGTCAGCTATGAGTCTAATTCAGAAATATATGCTGAGTTAGAGCATGAGAATTCTCATCAAACCAAATTGGATTCCCACTGATAGGTTAAAGAACACAAAATTTAAATGGCTCAAATGCCAAGAAGTCAGTGCATGATAAAGGGTTCTGCAGAACTGCAGGCCTGAATGCTTTTATCTTGGAGCGTTTGTATATGCATGCCATGAGTAAAGTATTCTGACTAATCATGTTATTCTCTGATAATTTATTACAGTCTTACTGTTAGCTGAATATATCTTTCCCCTTGACAAGTCTCCTGGGAAACTAAGATGAAGTTAGTCTTTTATCATTATCTCAAGTTTGTCTTCCCAAGTGCTTTTATTACAGTGATTTTGGAAGCAAGCATATTAGGGAAGAGATATTACAGAACTGCTGTACAAAATAGTATTGTCAAATACCATGTAAGTGAATTTAGATATTATCACAAATATCTTAGAGATAAATTAAGACTAAATAAAAAGAAGTAAATCAGTTCTTGAGCTCTAGGGCACCTTTCAATAGTAATAGTTATAAATCAGAATGATAGCCTGAAACAGCCACTGATTTTTCCTCTTAATCAAATAAGATCAGAACCAAGCCATCATTCCAGTAGAAAAAGCAAAATTTAATTAGCTTATCTAACAGTGTCATTTAGTGAATCAAAAGCTTTGAAAGGTCAATGAATTTTGCCCTTATCATCTCATTATCTTCCATCACTAACAAGATATCATTAAGCAACTTCATGAGAGCAGTTAATGTTGCAACAGCCAGTAGCACTGCTTTAATTTAAAGGGAAAATACAGGCTGTTTTGAAATATTTATTTTTATTAAATTTTTCGTTTACAGAATGCTCCTAAAGGTCACTGGAAAAAGGAAAACAAATACAGTATTTTTACATTATTTCCATATTTCTTTTTATTTCTGAAAAAAAAATAAACAGAGCATTTTTAATAATCCCAGTTGTTCAGACATACACACAACACAAAATATGTCTGCAGGAATATACAGAACAATACAGCTTAAATGTTTTATTCTAGTACCACTAGTATGAGTACTATCCCCATATAATACCCAATATTATGACCTGTGTCTTTACCAGACCAGTGGAGAACAGTGATTAGTGGCATTCATCAGGGGTCAGTATTGAGACTGCCACTGTTTAACATTCTTGTCAGCATCATGGACTGTGAGGTTGAGTGCACCCTTAGCAAACTGTAGCAATAAAATAAGGAGAAATAGCTTCAAGCTGAAAGAGGGTGGATTTGGATTAGCTAGAAGGAAGAAATTCTTCACTATGAGTGTGGTGAAAGACTGGAAAAAGTTGCCCAGAGAAGTTGTGAAAATCCCATCCACAGAAGCGTTCAAGGCCAGTTTGATTGAGGCCAGTGGAAGGTGCCCCTGCCCATGGCAGAGGGTCTAGAACTAAAGGATCTTTAAGGTCCCTTCCGACAAAAATATTCTACAGTTCTATGGTTCTATGAAAACCATTCCAGAGGCCTTTGTCCCATTCTTGCACAGGCAGGTTCACCTTCCACTGCACAGGACCTTCCTATCCAGCACCACATGGTCTGTTTTTAAATGTGACCGGTGATAACAGCAGGGTTTGAAAAACAACTGCTGTGCACACTGAAGGTAATTTCACTGCCCTGCTTTAGAGCACAGATACACAAACTCCTGAACAAGTACATCTGAGAGGGCAGCAACCTGTGGTGAGGCAAAAGTCTGTGGTGGGAACCTCTCACTACGGATTTGCCTTAGAGTAATTCTAATGAAAAACTGCACCCTGGAAAGTAATTTTGTGGAGTTACACTGAGCTCTGCTGCAAGGCAAATAGTAGCACATTAGTTAAAATAATTTGTTTACATTCCCTAAAATCAATGGAATTTTAAGATTTGCTCTTCTAATAGCACAGAGGAAAGGTAAATAAAATAACTTGCTGAGGTTATCTCCATCAGATTGTGATCATTTTAACATAAGTCAGGTCTGGAGCCTAAACTACCTATTGCTATCCCACTGAGAAGCTGTAGCGATTTCTAAAAATACGTGCTCTTAGCTGAAAAACCACATGTGCTTCAGCTGAGATGTTTCTCCCTCCCCCTCTCTCCTTTTATTTATTGTATCTATCCGGTTTAAATTGATTTTGCTATCTTTTTGTTCATAGAAGACTAAAAAAAGGGCTAAAGGAATTCACATATCTTACACTGTGTTGCTACGGAGTTTATGTGGCAATCCTTCATTGTGAAAGGATGCAGGCTTTACAAAATCAGAAATCTTAGATACAATGGAAGTTATCTCTTAAAAAAACAAGATCAGCAGTTTTAGACTAGATAAGAACTTTTCAGATAGGAAACAGCATACCCTGGCCAATAGCAGAAAATATCTGAGTATCTGAGACAGGTGATGAGACAGAGAAGGATGAGTAAACTTTCTTCCGGAACCTATTCACTGCTGTTATTGCCACAACTATCTCTGCTTACTTCCCATGTCCATTCCTCGGGCAGATTTTTCCTCTGAACCAGCCTTTCACACCCCCACCAACCTCCAGAAAATGAGAACTATGCCTGTTTCTGCAGATGTGGGAGCAAGTGGCTTTCTTGCTGGCTTTTTGCTCTAGCAACCACTGCTGCTTCACCATCTGCTGCTCCTCTTTTGTGTCTCCAAGCAGCTGTAAGTAAAGCTGCTGCATTCAGTTCACATTCCAAGTTTTTCTTAGCAACCACCAAGGCTAAAAAAGAAAATGTTTTAATGAGACCTGAGATTCTGCAGTCACTGCAGCAGTACCAGACATATGCCTTATTGACATGACTTGGACCCATCCAGAGGTCTATCCAAACCACGGTAAAAGGGAACTGAGTGAGAAGCAGAACAGGCAATTAGAAACTTTCCAGCTAAGCAGACATTTTCTCTTGTTGAGAAATGTTGTTTTTCTGAAATTGAAAGGCAAGTTTTCAGGGAAGGTAAGCAGCCAGGCCACTGCAGCTGTGTCCCAGCTGGGAATCCAAGCAACGTAAGAGCCTTGGATTCAATCCTTTTGCTACCTAGCAGCCTGGGAGGTGTGGTACTCTGAGCCATTCTTTTGTCCATCAGTTTCCCACCTCAGCTACCCATCATTGCAATACTACCAGGAATAGGCAAGAATGTAAGCTATGGGGCTTTATGAGGTGAGATTTAGCCATTTTATTGCTTGCAGGCCAGAAATAGCTGAATGGCACTGGACAACAATAAGAAATTTTATAATAGTTAAACATTAAAAGGTTAATCTCAAGACTACAAATCCATGGGGTCTGGGTTGATAACTTTAGGAATTTTAATAGAGGAATTGTATGAGACAGTCTGTTTCAAAGCATTCAGTACTGGTATGCATAGAAGTGCAATATGTTTTTTCAGGAATGTTTTCACCATCTCTGCCACTCAAAATATAGCAGTAGCCATGTTCATAGAATACAGGAGTCTCAAAACCACACTTTCAAGCCAGAGCACATATTTTTACCTGTGTCCTTGAGTGCCAGATCTCACAAATAATAGAAGTGAAAGCTGAAGTCCCATTTTTCTCAGACGTACACAAAATGCCTTTTGAACATATGATTTGTTTGTTTGCATAAGCAAACAGCAAAAAGAAAGAAATGAAAATGTAAGTCATTGAAATAAAGAGTAAAGAGTCTAGGAAAGCCTATAAGTGAGTGATCCTTCGACCCTGTGAGCGCTTTTGACAAAACAGATGAAACTACTTTTATCAATAATCTACCGATTAGCGTTGATGTTAATATGTTAATAGGATAGACCATAGCAGCCCCAGAGGAAGTGTAATGATCAATTGTGGCAATAATCCACAAATTAAAGATCTCTAATAGTATGCATTTACTTGACAGACTGCAAGGGTTTCGAATGAGTGTTGCATTTTATCATGCCAATGATCCATGGATTAAGGGCTTGCATTTGTACAGCACATTGTAATGGCTTTGAGGAAGCTATTAGGGTCCATCATATCAATGATCCATGAACAATGAGAGTTGTTGGAGAAGTATCTTTCAGTCCATGATGCCGTGCTTCAAGGATGTTTTAGCATGGTTTAAGGTTCAGTAAGTGTAATATACTTTATGTAGCACTTCTTACCCTTGTATTTACACAATGAATAAAAACAGTATACAAAGGATATGAAGGCAAAAGGAAGAAGTACTGCTTCAAGGGGAAAATAATAGTTTGTTTTCCTTCAATCCCTGAGATCACTTTCTGGCAGCAATAATTTCTGACTCCCTGCTTAGTGTGAATTCATATGGTTCTCATAATATCACAACAGTCAGAAGCATGTATGATACAGGCAGGCTTTGCAGCATGACAGTAATCAAGGATGTCATCAAGGTGGAATCAACAGAGTTATGAGGGATTGGGTAACCTCCTAATAGTGTTTCAAACTAGGACTGTTCAGCGTTATGTGAATCCCATTCTATTTTATTTTTAAATATTCTGACAGCTGTCAATACTCACAGAGATATACAAAACTACAGCTTTGTGCCAAAGGCTTCCCCACAACATCATGTCTGCACAAAGATTTAAGTCGTGATTATCTTTAAAACAAACGTTGATCAAATGCTGTCTCTTCCCTTAGGTGTCTAAATCACAGAAGTCTTTTCAGTTCATAATTTTGAGCATGGTTGAAGGAATATGAGACAAAAGTACTTCACATATTAAAAATACTTTCTGAAAATATCTAAACTAATGTGGCACCATTTATGAAAATGATTGTCCTAAGATTCTTCTATCTGCCCCAAGTTTCTTCTTCCTCAGCAATTACCGCCTCCTTCGCAAGATCACCTCAAAGACAAAGTGAACTCTTGGCCCTGAGAACATGCGAAGGGGGAGGAGAGAGACATGCCCCATCTGTTTATGGCTTGGCAACATCATCTCGCTGCCATATTTCTCAGTGACTGCTTGCCTATGGATGCTCTTGGGAAAGAAGGGACATCTTTTCCACCAGATACAGCTGGAGGGGTGAGGAAAGGGGACAGGAGAAGAAGCTGTAAAAAACATTCCCATCCCAGCTTGTTGCCACATCCAAGTCTATTGGCAGGAAGAAGCAGAGAAAGCATTTCCTGCTGTGGCTATTGCCTTTATGGGTTACTGCAGTCTGGCTGCAGTCATGTACAGACAAATGCAGCCCACTGGATCGCAGCACTGGGAGCCAGCCACTGCAGCTGCTAACTTTGGACGCAATTTGAGAGTAACTTCTTCAGACAGTGTATAAGGAAATTTGAGTAGAGATCAAACAAGACGTAATGCGAGTGTTGGCGAATTCATGAGCACAGCATGTAGTGACTCCTACAGTCAGCAAGTCTTACTTCAAGCTCTGTTCAGAGCAGTGTAAATACTCTTATTCCCATTAGAGGGCTTTTTTCCAGATGGGAAGTTACAGTTACAGGTCCAGGGAAACTCAGCGTCTCTTTTACAGTCAGCAGTGGGAAACAGGAGGCAACTTCATCCAGTCTTTCTGGTTGACATTCCATGTGCTTTCTGCCAATAGTTGCAAAATAAAAAATTATACCTCTGGTTAGACAGTGGATCTCTCTTTTCTCCCTCATCTTTGTAGCTGGATTTATCAATCCTTGCAGGGCAGATGAACCAATTGTAGCAATATCACTATATTCTCTAATGCTAATGAATTTCACATAGAGCTGAGGGTTTGGCCAGGTGACAGAGCCTCATACAAGGATTTGCTTTCCCTCCACCTCAAAATACACCTTTTTATTTCCTTCTTTTTCCTAATTAAATGGAAAGGCATCACAGCCAATGTCTTGAACTGTTGTTAAAATAAGCTTTGTCTAAGTGCTACCCAAAATAATTAAAATATGTGATTGCTGGTAAAAAAAAGAAAGGCATATAATGTCCCAGTGCTTAGAAACACTCTTTATTATCATTTCACATATTCATTCCTTTTTTTCAAATGATTTCTGCTGTAATAGCAGCTCTTCTCTTCAGTCCTTGCCTGCTTTACCAGTGAGATCTTATGTAAAGCCACAGCACTGAGTTTGTACTACTACTGATTGTTTCTGTAGTTAGGAATGTGAAGCCATAAATACAGGATTGTGAATTCATCACACCACCAAGCTGAGATGTGAGGTAATGAGGGAGAACAATGCTATTCAGACACCAATAACTTCAGCAATATCTAGTGCAATGTAGAATATTACAAGGAGAGAAAATTGCTTTTTGTGCAGCTATTCTCTTTTCAAAGAAACCTAATTGATATCTATAGTAAGAGAAAATATGAAAACCTTGAAAAAGATGCTGATCTTTTGCTACTGCCAGCAGCACGAAGTTACACCCCAAAATACAGGGAACATATGCATGAAGGGCATGGAAATGCAATTTCAAGTGTGGCAAAGACAAAGGAAAAAGAAGTTCAGGGAAGCCTCAGCCTGCATTACCATCTGTCACCTGGCCTCCTGGCTCAAGGGTAGAAGCTAGAACCAGCGTCAGAGCTGGACTCTTTAAAAAGCATTGTATGGAATATAGTCTAAGGTTCCAAGGTCAATAGATGGCAAGCTTGAATTTTGTGCCAGGTGTGCAGGCTTCCTTATGCCTTCTGAAGAAGATCCAAAGTGACTGGTTCACATGAACACCTGAAACAAAAGGACAAAAAGATGAAATTGAGAAACAGCCCATGGAGCAGAATATGCAATTAACTTCTCAATTTTGTATTGAAGGGTCCTTAGAAATGGGCTGGAATTAGACTTCATACAGTTTCTGCAGACAGACACACACAGCATTGATTCAAAGGTAGAGAATTGTTTTGGGTTTTTTATCCAAGATTTTGATGGGAGAGGGAATGCTGGGCCTAAATTCTTTGACACTGAAAAAAAGCTGAAGCTGGGTCACCTACCAGTCATGTCAGTGCTCTGTGCTGCTGTGGAAAAGTTAAAAGGGGCATGAAATTTATCCTGTGAATAACCTGCTCCTGTGGTCATGCTCAGAGCATGACAAATGAATCAGGGGATTTAGGGAGAGAAACAGTTTCCGGATCTTGACTAAGCTAAGTCAACAGGATATCTGAACTAAAGTTTTGTCTGTATGCTTGAATACAAGATTGCACGTGTCTGGAAGATTTAAGGTCCATAGATACTTATCTAGTGTGACTAGAGAGCAAGAGAACTGAATTATGTGCTCATTCATTTGGATTCAGATGTGTCGGCACTTCATAAATGGCCAAACTGAATCAGTTCCTGCATTCTCTTTAATATATTTTTTTCCAGTTTTTGGTTTGCACAATACTGATACAAATACAACCTTGCGAAATCAAGTAGAGACATCTGGAAAATAATTCAGAGAGAAAAAATAATCTTACCTACTCACCATGCAGTAACTCGAGATTCTGGCCCAGAAACACACACATGCACACACACACAAAAAGAATGATATCTTAAAATGAAAACAAAGTACACGTTGTTCATTATTATTTTTAATGAATGATAAAATGTTGATGAAAATAAGAATATGCTTTGTATAGTGATAAAGATCTGACCGTCTGCCAACCTATTGAGGACTAGAATTACTATTCTTCAATCTAGTTTAAGTGGTTTAATTTTGTATAGCTACAATTCCACATTAACGTCTAACTAGCTTATGAAAATATGCCATACTAACAAGTTATTCATTTAGGTGTTTCTGCAGAAATAAGGCAAGGGACATCCACAAATTATTGTGAAAGAGCAGGGTTATGTTCATGAGGGTCCAAACATTGATAAGGTAATTCATGTCAACTTTCTCTCACTTCCTCTACCCTCTAATTCCTTGTCATGCAGTTCTGAGACCTGAAAATGTGCCAGCAGGATCTCACAAAGGATGTGCACGTGTGATTGCACGTGGTGGGGGTGAGGGTAGATGTGCTCTATCTTGTGCCTAACCTCTGAAGTTTTACTATGTCATCTGGAGTTCCATGAAATCTAAAAGTAAAGCAAATTCTGTGTTTGAAGGGAGTTGTTTGCAGGTGAGCAATATCTAGTAAAGTGTTTCTAGTCATTTTAAGACAACAAATTTAAGATTTTATTTATATTAACAGGCCATCTAACTCCACTTAAATGTGTGGGCAAAAGTAGTCATCTGTGCCCAGCTTAGCTATAGAGGAGTGTGAGGCAAATAGTTCTTCTTCTGTTGCACAAAAAATAATTGCAAATGCATAGTTGAGATGCATTCCTTTCTTTGGAGTCTCCAGAGGGTGGAATCTGGGCAGAAGCTGTGCATAATCAGAGTTTCACTTGCTGCAGTTTGTGACTCTTGCCTCTTGTCTTTTCTATGTGAGCCTCTGAAAAGAGCTTGGCTTCTTCTCTGTAGTCGTCTTTTACTGAATGGAAGACTCAATTTAAAGCCTCCTTTTGCTTCTGTACTCCAGGGTAAGCAAGTCTTGTTCCATCAGTCTCTCTTGTATGTTATATGTTTTGGCACCCAAACTGTCTGTAAATGTCCCTTCACCAGACTCTATCCAGAATGTTGATATTTGTTCTAGCCCAGAACTAGACAGAAAATTGCAGACATGCCAAATGGAGGTTAATTAGCTGTTCTCTTAACCTGCTGGCTCTTCCAAATGCAGCCACTATGTAGGTAGATTTTACAACTTCCTATTAAATATAAAGGACTTTAAAATGATGTTTTGAGAGGATGTTTTATCAGGCTTGGATAACACAAGACATAATGCAATAGAAGGCAGATGAAAAAATCTTTTGTCTATTTCATACAGTTTTATAAAATTGCTCAACTAAAAATTTTAAAATGGGACAGGAGAGAAACTCTTTCTTTCTTAGTTGAAATAGAAGCAATTGATATGGTTCTTTTGTCCCCAAACACTTTCCTTTCGCATCATCCTTCCTGCAACCCTTTTCCAGCTGAATCTGAATTTTCTTGGGTTAATTTTGTATAAACACAGGGTTTCTTTTGATATTTTCCATAAAAATTCATGTGTCGGAAATGCAGCAGTAATCACGTGTATATACAAGGAAATGTATAATATTGCAGCCTCATATAACTTTGATGATATCCTTGTCATTAACCTAAATGTTTAGAATATGATTGGTTTGGTGTGGTATATGGAAAAAACACCCAACCTGGAAAGCTTAATAAATTCTTTCAATTAAAAGATCTTAAAATACTATGCCTGCAGATTCCATCGAAGTTCCTTTTAATTCATGATCAGGTAATGTACCATAAAAATTAAACATTACCCAACAACAAAATAATTATGGTTCATTGCATAGAAAAATGAGCAGGGAGTACAGTTTCTTGATTAGTTAATAATAGCAAAACATTAACTTTCCCAAGGTCTTTGTTGGCTCTGAAAACATACCCTATTGTACAAGATCCATTTATAAAAATGTACTTTCAATATGTATTCTGAGAGAAAGAATATACAAAATGTGGATTTCCTGCGTCAACAAGGTTACCTGAAGTTCGGCTGTACTGACACAGTGTGGTGTGTCTCCCTCTTATTAAGCTCAACAAGTTCAAGACAAACACAGAATCAAACTTGGCAACTGTTACTCACACGTGAAATCCCTCTTCCTGGAGGAAGTTCAATGGCATATAACTCCAAAGGATAACTCCTGTGAAAAATTAAATATTCCACTGAGTAAACACTGTAGAGGAGGCCATCCAGCCCTGAACATTTCCATGTGCAAAAAATTCTAGTAGTAAGTAAATTAGTCACAACCTAATCTGTCTGCATTTGGAATTCTGGGGAGTAAAGGATTGTGAGGGAATTAATTTTTTAAGTAGGAAACTATCATAATAAATCTCTCTTTCCCTTTGTTTCCCTCAGGTGTCAGATGGTCATGAAGTTATTCACATACTTCACAGTTTTCTTGCTAAAAAGATACTTGTAGTTTCACTGAAATTACTAACAGAATGGGGTCATACCATACTGAATATTTTTGGGTGGAGAAAAAAACTCATCCCTTCACTACGCCTACTACCCTAAACAGCCTACATGTGAAAAATAGCTAAAGAGCTAAGATAATGGTCTTTCTAAAATATGCTTACATATTAAGATAACCAATTAACAAAAGGAGCATATCCCACTTCCCCCCATACCATTATGTTATTGAATAACTCTTCACTGCTCCATAGGTTAATTGCTATGTTATTTGCATGTTCTTCCAGTTCAGCTGATGAAACAGTAGTCATCTCTCTTAAATTTAAAGAGAAAAAAAAATCATGAGAATGAAATAACAATTACAGTGCAATAGGGAACAAGAAAGTAGATGAGAACAAAAGAAGAAATACTAGTGAGGAAGGTTCTGATTCAATGTTTTATTTTTATGGCTAATTTGCATGATTTTATAATCACACATTTTCAGTTTTCCATAAGTATGACTTTATCTTTTCCGAATGTAGGTCCTTCTTAGCCAAGCTTATCACCGTGATAGGAGATTACTTCAGATGGCTTAGAGATGACAGGGTGCAAGGAAGTGATAAGCTGTCACACATCCAGCATAAGTTTCTCTTTGCTAAGTCTCAGCCTGTCCCACTGTGAGGCCTTTGAAAAGAGTGGGCATCATTTCAAAAGACAAGCACAACCACCCCTCTGCACAAATTTCTTTTACTGCAGCTGGTGGGGAACTCTGGCACCACAGGTGACAATCTTCTTTTTTTAATGCTGAACAGACATATCTGAATGCAAGCCTAATGATAAAGAAAATGTGTTAGATGAAGGCTTAAATATTCTGGGTATCTAAAAATTCTGAATAATTTAATGCTCTGCAGTCTAAACTGGGGCTGCCATTTTGGTTGAACAGGTTATAGCACAGTGATGCTCAGGGACAGGCCAGGGCATTTTTTATGCCTCAGTAATCTGGACCATCAGTTTTCAAGAAATTAATATAAAACTCAAATAGATAACAGATAGTTTTGATATGATTATTCCGCAATAGAAATTTATGCCTGTAACAGTGAAAAGAAAGATGTCTTGCTTATTTTTAAATCTATAAGGAGCTGTAGGGAAAAGTTTTTATGCAAGACTCTGTTTATTTGGGTAAAATTTAATTTGGGATTGTTATGGATAGTAATGCATGAGCAACAAGCAAATATATTAATTTCTCCTTGCACCAATAGGGAAAAAGGTCACAGCAGACCAGTAAATATAAAGCCCAGAGGTGAGAAAGAAGCATATCAACCATGAAATTGTATTAATTCAATAATTAAAGTGAGTCTCAGTGCCAACACAGGCTAGGGTTCTGTAGCAAAGATGTGACAAAACAAGTGGGAATGGCAGTCCATTGCACTCGTATTAATCATCAGGAGAAAAAGAGTTCCAGTAAATCGAACGCTTTATGAACACTACAGTGAATTTAGCCCTGGACCCGATATCATCTCATTAATCAAAGCAATACACAGGGAGTGAAATTTCCACCTGAGTTTAGTTTTGAGAAAGAGTCAGTGAGAAGTGGTAGGGTCATGTTTTTGTTCCCAGATGCTACAGCAGAGCCAGGCTTTGTAGTGCACTTCCCAGCAAGGGAATGAAAACAGTGCTGTAGAGGGAAATTAATTATTATCAGGGACATTCCAGCTGGAAATCTGTGTTGCTGCAAAATGAACACATTTCAAGAAGTTGAGTGTTTCCTGCTGATCTTGTTAGTTTCCCTTGTTTCTAAGGGCTTCAAAACTTCTATGGAAATGCAAGTTCTTATTAGGGCTGGCAAGGAATCTAGTATTTGATTTCGCATTTTTAATTTTTTATTAATTTTCTGTGTGCAATCCCAAAGACATACAAGAGAGATACTCCCAGATAAAATCAGTGGCCCTGTGGCTGGGATATTAATTTAAAATCTGGAATTATGTCATGTCCCCACTTCCAATGTAAACCACCTGCTTGAACAGGTGTGTTTTTTCTGGGTTACTGTCATTTATGAAAAACATCAGTGGATGTTTTTGAGGAAGATTAGAGTAACCCACAGAGATATAGTTACCGTTCTCCAATGAAATATATTGCAAACAGAAACAAAATAGGGAGTGAACATCCCAAGAGTGTGCCTGGACCATTTGGCTGCCCTGTAATTAGTATTTCCTGTCAACATGAATTCTGCCCTTCACCTGTGAAGGCATCCAAATGGAAGGCTCTTAGTTTTCACAGGTCGTAACTATTCTGATTAAGGAAATGTCTCAGGAAGTTTCCAGCCAGTTCCTGCTTCTAGTGTTCTTGGACAAACCCCTTCAAAATGTAATCAGCAACAAGATTAGATCTGTGACTGCTTAATTACAAGAATATTAAAGACTGCACCCATCCCACTTTTGTTCTCTGTCTCAACCATTTTCTTCATCAACCATAAAATTTAACTGCTGACTGTCTAGGTACAGGTTAAGAAGTGTTTTACCCTCATTATTTGCATTCATCATAAAAAAAAAAGAAACAAAATCCTGCAGTGTTTAAAAAATGAAAGAAATATACAGTCTTACAGTAAACAGATTTTTAAATACTTGTGGCTTCCTTTAAAAGTTTCTTCACTATTTTTAGAGAACACTAGGCTCACAGTTTATACAGTATCAGTTAAAATCAGAGTTAATTTCACAATAAAGAAATAAAAGCTAAATCATGGAAGGGGAACATGAGGAATGGATACACAGAAATTTGGACTAGACAATTAGTAATATTTAATTCTAGGCCCAAAATAGCATTCCTTTATTTCCTGCTTCTTTGCTTCCATGAATAGGTATATTCACTTTTATATCCATTTTAGAATATATGTTCATTAAGACCTGCATTGTTTATATATATTCACATTCTTGAATTTGTTTGAAAGCAGAAATTTTTTAGAAATACAAATTTAAAAAACCTGCTGTGGAAAGGCAGATTTTGGCTGATAATGAGTCAGGTATTTTGACCAATCTAAAAGCTTTTAAAATTAATTATTCAAAATATCTCTTTACCAAATCCTATGACCGTGAAATAACTTTCCATTAAGAGTTAAATCTTTAATTAACTAGATAAATACACTTTTCAGATCACAATTTTTTCTGCTTTTCTACAATGTATGCAATTTTTCTTACTGATTTTATAATAAATTTTCCCTTAGAAGTTGATAACTAGTAGCTCCAGTAAATTATCATATACACGTTTAGATTTGCTAATTTAGAGTAAGCAACTATGCTGAAAATGCAATAGCATGTTTAAAAATCTGGTCCTTTCCACAAGATGGGCTCTAACACTTCATGGTTCTCTGCAGATAAATATTTCTTGGTAAAAATTGGTAGGACATAGGTATGCACCCTTATAAAAACAATTCTGTAGACTTAATGATGTCAGTGGAAATCTATTTTCCTTTAAAAATAATTTCTTAGTGGCTAGACATTCCTCTTCTTTCTGGGCTTTCCCAGGACCTCGTAGAGAGCAAATAAGTTGCTATCTGGTTTTGATTTATTGAAAATATGCAACATCAGACAATTTTATGCCACAGAATTAAAAAACATTTAGGGTAAGAAGGTGTAATCTGTTTTTGCTGGAGGTCTGGCTCATAAGAACCATATCTTACATTCTGCCATCTTCTCCTTGTCCTCCACTGAGAACAATAGATTTGAAAGGAGTAGAAAAGGTTAAACAAATATTCAGTTAAAGAGTATTCTTGCAGCTTTTAAAAAACAAAATATTTCTGGTGTACTGAGGAAATTGCCTGTTGCAACTTCTGATAAAACTTGATTTGATAAGAATTACATTTTGTTGCTAAATTATTTTTCATGTCAAAATGTCTCTATAGAAAGTCAACAAAATAATTTATTATTTAAAACAGTTAAAAATTACAAAGTACCTTTCTAACAATTTTTATAATTATAAAATAATTATGGAAGATTTTTTGTGCTTCATAAGGCTACTCTATTATAAACAATTAGAATTCATGGATATAGAGAGTTCACTGCATATATTAGGCCTTTAAAAAATTTAAAATATTATATTACTGAAATAATTTTACTAAGAAAATATGAAATAGTAATACATACCCGACATACAGAACCTAATTGACTTTGCAGGACACAGTGAGAATGGATTTGCTGTGGTTTATAATAGCTGCAATTTATACTTCTTGTTCCAGAGTATGAAGAATAAAAGTACTAGAAAAGCAGAAATTATTAGCAACAGCTATAACAATATTATTCAGAACTTCAAAAATATGAACCCACTGGAACCTCAGACTTCTTTGATTTGTTGACTTGGCCAATGAGAGAAGCGCTGTGCTGTGGCTCTGATGATCTTCACAAGAGCATGTTTCTGGGCAAAACTGAAACTCATGTTAAAGCTTCACACCATTCAAATTCCTGAGTCATTAGTAGGGATATTTACCTATGGAAGACTTTTATACAAAATAGCTCAAAATATAATACATATATACATTTACATATCTGTACATGCATATAAATACACGCACACATATACCTCTACATATTTTTGTCAAGCCATCTCTGCTTATAATTGAAACCAAAAGCAACAAAACAATTGAGATAAATGCAAAAGAAAATGTTTCGGAAGCTCTCACAGCTTTTGCAAACAAAAGTATTTTTCACATGTTTCATTTCAAACGTTGGTTGATGGTTAATGTAGCTTCCAAATTTCAACCTACATGAGTTATGGAAACCTAAAGCAAGCCTCTGATCCTGTTACTCTGACTCATTGCATCATAAAGCCCTTGCAGAAATTCCGTAACATATTCCTTAATGTTATTCTTTAAGGAATACCTTAAATAAATATTCTTCTTGAGAATTATGGGGCTTAATTTGGCCTCTGTTTTTGTTATATCAATAAACATAAAGCTAGGAATAACTATTAATTTTGGAAATAATTTATTAAAAAGTAGTAGTCCTACATATATGTAAATGAAAGCCTTATGACAACACAAATATTTTGGTACTATTTTTGACACAACTGAGGGCAATTATGTCTGTAGTTCCCATTAGACACACAGGTATGGCACTGCCATGAGGCTGGAGGCACTTTTTGCATGGGAGTGATATCCTGGGAAAGAGATATTCTGGACATATATTGCAACATATCCACAAGGTGTGCCTTTAACCCTCCTCATAGTAACATTGAAAATTTGAAGCATATGGTTATTCCTCAGGCATGTCTATTTGCCAGTGAGTAGCATTGCAGTAGTTTTATTTTTGATATTTTCATTACCTTTCCTTTTGTTTTTGGTTTTTTGTTTTTTTTTTTGTTATAAATCAGCTGCAAGGATTGGAAAGCAAGTATCTCATTCAAAAGCGTAAGATGAGGTCAGATGAGATGAGCTGAGACAAGACGAGAAATCATGAGATGCTGGCATCGAGGAAGCGTTTGAAAATCACTTCCATGGGCAAATCCTGTAAGGGATCAATCTCCGCAGAGCAACTAGGAAAAAATAGATTTCTATACCTTTCAGTTGGACACCTCCCATGTGGAGAGACTGCCCATAAAATTTGAGCCGTTTTTCATTTGATAAACACTCGTGTTCAGCCGGGCTCAACCTGGAGCTGCTATGGGCTACTGCCCTCCCTAACTACTGCAACCACTGTACAGCAAATTGCACTGAACTGCAATCACAAGCAATACAGACTACTTAAGCCTCCTTGCAATGCAAAAATTCCAATATTTCTGCTTAAAATTAGAAACAAAAACAAGCAAAATTGTCTTGCCCAGTTCTGCTTAGTGTTAGTATAGAACTTATTACTTAAACAATAAAACTTTTTCTCATAAAACTGGGGTATAGAGAAAATCTTAACTACCAGGTGTTGCCAGTCTGTCTGCATGTTTATTACCTCATAAGCTGTATGATTATTATCTGGGTCCTTCCCAAGAAAAATGCCTTAGCTAGGTTTTAGAAAACCCTATGTCTCTCAAAAGTCTTAATGATCACTCCAAACATTTCCCCCTTCGTCCTCCTTCCCTCCACTTCATATATCGAGCATGTTGTATGGGTTGGAATATACCTTTGGTCAGTACACTATCTGTGGGTTTGTTACTTTATAATGAGGTCACTGCAGTCGTGTCCAAAGATCATAATCAAAGACCAAAGTTACAGGGGGCTTAGCCCAATCCTGTGCACTACTGTTTGCCCTGTCCTAGCCCTGAAAATGATTTCTGATCCTGACTACTTCAGTCCAGGATGTGTCTGGAATATAAGCATCTGTTTTATGCTAACTTGAGCAAATGCAGGTTATCTGAGCGAATGACATATTTGCCTGTGTCTGCATGTGCATGAACATATGTACATATATTTCTGTTTGGCCCAAAAAAAACAGTTTTAAATGAGCACATACTCACCCCTTCCAGTGACTTCATATGTAAAAAGCCTCATTTCCTACACTGCTGTGCAAATTCTATGGTATTGTTATACAACTTCTCTAGAAAAATACATCCCTACATATTTTCTAAAATTCAGTACAGCAACTGTGAAAATATTCCACTGTATGATAAAAATGTGTTTGTGTTGAGATGTGTAATAATACATCACAGGCTTCCCATCTAGGATTAAACCATTGTTTGATTTCACACAAAGTAAATTCTATCAATCAGCTTGCTCTCTGTGGTCAAAAAAACAACTTAAGATTTAATTGTACAAGGAGTAATCATAAAATGAACAAACAAGAAACAGGATAAAAGATACCAGCTTAAGATTTTCCCCACTTAAAACACTGAGAAAATAATACTGTGTGTGGATATATAACTCTAAATATAAGATAAACAACAGAAGCCTAAAAATACATGGGGTTAAAATCTTGACAAAAAATTCTCTTTGTTCAGTAATCATATCTGGAGCTTCCCAGAATTTTTAAGTGCACAGCAAACCTTGTGAAATTCTCCATCTGCCTGAACGAAGTACAGAGTAATGAGGTTACATTTTAGAAATACGATTTGCATATTAAATCTCACCAGAGGTGATCATTCCAGCACTATCAGGGGGAGTTTATACTCAAGACACCTGATAAAAGTTACACAATCTCTTTTCCTAGCAACACCCTGTGTCAACTGAGACAAAGATTGCCATAGTATCCAAATTAAGGCTTAATTCAGGTCAATTTAAAATTCTTTTTGAATATTTCACACCTCATTCTAACAATTTAAAGTTTTGCTTCATAGGACATGAGGCAGCACTAAGTATTGGAAAATATGGATCTTTTTTAATGAAGAATTAATATTTATTGAATATTTGGCTATAACTATATCAGCATATTTTATTGACTAAAACTAAATAATAGGAGGAAAATCATGTGTTGGGGAAAGTGAACGCATTAACCTCCAAACAGTCATGCTCATTGATGCCAGCAGTGATTTTTGCTATGTAATTTGCCCTGGGACTCTGGTGGATATGGCCTCTTCCCAGGTAGCAGAATGCACTTGGCTCACAGCACCTTCTGTCTGGCAAGGCACCGGAGGCCTGCAGAGCCTGACACTGCACGGTCTGTCACGTCTCCTGGCTTCAGCAAAGCTGTACTGAAGTGTTGCAGGTTCTGAATTTGTTGACCATCAGAGTTCAGCTGGGAGAGAATTTATCTTCCTTAAACACTTGCTATCTTTGTTAGCTAACTCATCATCGTTTAGGCAGCTTAAGTCCATGCACATGAAGGGCACAACAGCTAATGCTGTCAATGCGGACTTTGGAATGATCCTTGAAGGAGAATACATGGCCACTGCTTCATAATCAGATACTAGAAGTGATTTACCTTTCAATATTTTTCCATCCATAAATCTCGAATGCTGTCAGTTCAAAATACAGCAGTTGTTTCCCCAGGGAGCCTCAATTTAGATCCTGCACCTCCTCTGCAGTGCAAGGCTCCTTTACCTGCCTTTGCAGCTGTTTGGCTAAGGTCAAGTGAGTCATCTGAGGTCACAGAGGGAAAGAATGACCCAGAAAGATGCTGAAACCAGGCCAGGACCTTACAAAGTTCCCTGCTGCAACTGCTGAAGCAAGCTGTCTCCCTTGAATAATTCTGCCTGTTGATCCCCACTGAACTTACACATTTCCTAGTGCCACAGGAAATGAAAGCTTACATCCAAGCTGTTGTAAGAGCTAGCATGCAGTGGGAACAAAACCCTATTTTTACAGTTATATCAATAACATTACTCCCATTCATGTACTTCAGGATATCCTTACGTCCTGAGAAAAAATGGGAAAGAATACAAACCTATGTCCAAATACATCAAGCTTCACCCCATGAGTCAAAATCCCAGCTTTGTGGTTCTCAGATGTTTGCCTTTTCTTTGACGGGATTAAATTTAACAGTTTTGGTTTAGGTTTTTCCATCACCAAGACACTTGAGACACTTTTCTTTCAAAGAGAAGACATCACTGTGTTTATAAGAATCAGAGGAATCCTACAAAGGTTTCACATATAATGCCAGCCTGGAGTTACATGCAATGTCTTGTATTTGCTACCCACCATTCACACAGAAAATTCGGGGTTTATAACAAGAAGTTACAGCCCAGCAGCTAGCCTCTGTGTGGTGTCCTACATCAAAGACACACAAAAAGAGTGGATGAAACTACCTACCTGAATAAAATGGTAGGATCTGATTGCTACATTTCTGTATGGGGTCAGTTTATGTGTACTTAAAATGAAAAAAATAATTTTATATATAAAGAAGAAGGAAGAGAATGAAACTTAAAACACAACTGAAAGCAAAATTTTAAATATTTAGATTTTCACTTTGCAAAATCCCAGCTCCAACCCTCATGTTTAAGTTTTCTTTGCTTCATCCACAATGATTCCAGATGTTTAACTGGCATATAAGAAGGACCAGTAGTATTTTCCTTCTACCTGTGGGGAGCCAATATGGCTCACATTCCATCACTTAAATGTAGAACTAGTCCATTAGTTAAAATAATAGTGATGCCTAAACGCCTGATGTCCTGCAGGCACAGCAAGGGTGAGAGTTTAAAAAAGGCCTATGTACCAACCATACCTTAGGGCTAGCACTCAGCTTGGGGCAGGTGACTTTCCCACCTCTCATCTCAGTCTGTGTTTTTGTTCTGCTTTTTCTTTGTGGACTGTATCCTGCTTTACTTGATGTTCTGTGAACTTCATTGCTGGTAGCAAGTACTCTGGACATCTGCTCTGAATTTACTTTTCAGATAATATCTGTATGTGTGGGGATTTTTTTTTGTAATGTTGGGGTTAGGCTGAAACTGGCAGTCTGCAGGAGGGAAGGAAAGATCAGTACCATTTCTAATAATAACAGCTATTTGCAAGTGCAGGGACTTCAGCAGGTTTCACTTTCCTTCCCAGTGACACACAGCTATCTCAGATCAGAATGCCACAGCCATTTTGTACCAGTAACACTGCACAACAGTTTTAAACAAAGGAAATGAAATATGTATTTATTCATGGCTAAAATACAGGGCAATTCCAAGGATGCAGAATGGAATTCACCTGGAAATAGGCCAGAACACAGAGGCCATCTTTTCACCCTGGGAAAGAAGTGATGTGCACATTTCTGTGATCAGAGGTCATCAAGGTTTCAGCCTTGTAACTAGCCATAGGGGCCTACAACTTTGGCAGAGTTCAAATTTGGCACTGAAGAAAACAGTAGGAAAAAGTGATCCAGCTCTCCCTAAAATAAACAGAAAGATTTCTGTAGGAGTTAGAGCACAGTGAATCACCACTTGTTTCTTAAACACCCTATTTTATCCTTGGGCCTCAAGTCACCTTCTTTTTAGTTATGATATCTGATGGGATTTCAGCCTAAGCTCTATGGCTATGATCTTATGTCCTATAATTCAACCTGCTCCAGAAAATCTCTATTTATTGAGTGATGAATAATAGAATTACTTAGCCTCTTCTTTTAGCTTTCAGAAAAGAAAACACAGTATTGTATGCACTGTTTCAAATGTTTTCCTTTATTTTCCTGTGGGGATTTATTCTTTAAAAAAAAAAAAAATCCAAAAACCTCACTGAGAAGTACAGTAGTTAATTCAGACAGTTCCAAGTTGCCTAGAGCTATTGACTGATATATGCAAAACCCTGCCATTATGTTTTCAAAGCAGCGACAAATAGAATTAGGAGAGCAACTCCTTTGATGATACTTTGAATTTTTTTTTAAGTTACCTTCCATTATTGTCTGGGCTTGATCCTTCTCCCCTAGAAACTAGTGGGAGTTCTGCCACTGACTTCAGGGGAAGGAGAATTGGATTGTTTTCAGCACAGATTTTAAAACAAAGGCTTGAAATTGGAAGGAATAAAACCCTCTGCCATGAATCAAGGCAGCAGGTTGCCAGATGGCAACTTTTCAGAGTTATGCAAACAAATTTGGTTTATTCAATACAAATATTTGAAGGCAAAAAAAATGAAGAGTATTATTCTCATTTACCAAAGTGTCAGATTTGAGGCCTCTAAATTTTAATTTGGTTCCAAGAAAAATAGAATCTCTACCAACCCTAGCACCTGAGTCAGGCTTTCCATGACAATTTGTACTACTACAGATATAGTTTTGGGTAGGTGAAGAAAACCAGGAATATTGGGGAAGGAAGGGATTCACAGTGTTGCTAGGGGAAGGCAGTTTAGGAGCAGCTGGTCGACTGGTTGAGGAGCACATGTTCTCTGTACAACCTAAAGAGAGAGCGAGACACCCTGAGAAGGCATTTTGAACTTTTGAGTTAGATCCTTGAGGTTAGGCACTACGAGTAGCCTGATAACTTACAAGTGAAATTCTCACCATATGGCTAACCACCCAGATCCACTCATCAAGTAGCAACCAATAGAAAGAGGCAGTTCAAGAATACCAGAAGAGCTCTGTTGTTGTAATTTTTGGTCCATTATGCTCTGGTCTGGTTTTAGTCAAGTAACACCCAGAAAAGACAGAAAGTGAATATAAAACAAACAAAAGGTAGACTATTTTTCCTTGAAAATTTACTTCGGATCTACTTAGAAGAATGACCTATGAGCAATAAAAACTTAATATTGCTGAACTCAGAAGACTTGACTTTTCTCCTATTCAGTAAAAAGGCTAAACAGGAAGAGGCTTGTATACAGGTCAGAATGAGAGAGCTTCAGGACCTTTACTCCACTATCACAATCCTTTTCTCAACTGCGTCTAGCATTAAAAGTGAAAAATAATAAAGCACATCTGCCCTGAATTCTCTCTGCATACGGTTTCCTTCCGCCTGTGGAGAGGGGTGTGTTTTTGAAATGGTAGAAAGCTTCATCTTTTAACATATAATGAAATCCACATTCCAGTCAAATCGGATCAGCCTTGCCAGTGCAGAAAGATATTTTTATTGTTCATGTTTGCCTTCAGAGTGCCACTGCACATTACTAAGCATGTTGGCTTCTTGCCATCTCTATTTTAAGCTGTTGAGAAATCTGGGAAGTGAAGAAATATCTGCCTTTGCTTTTTAAGGGGAAAATCATTATTTAAGTAAGCAAACATTTTAAATAACTTAGGCTAGAAAATGCATGTGTTTTTAGATGGACACGCTTATTTTAGTCAGACAGAACTGACCAAATCTTTGAATTAACCTCTTGTTCCTCATAACCTACTTGTATGTACTGCGTTGACCTCATGGGAAATAAAATCAAATCAACTGTAAATTGCCTGAACAGATTTGTCTGAACCCATGGAGCAGCAAAGCCTGCATTTACATTACTTACTCAAGACAAGTGGTACTTGCCACACCTTCTACCCAAAAGGTAGAGTTTTTTATACTCGCTAAAAAAATACAGCAGTGGGCCACAGGCTTGAATCAATTCTCTTCACATCATTCCTAGAGCATGGAGGAAAGGAGAAGAGAATAAATGACTAGTAGAAAAGTTCAGAGGAGCAAGGTGAGAAAGTGGGAAGGAACACTTTCATGTTGATGAAAGAGTTTCAATTCAGATGGATCCTCTCCTCAGCTAACTTCAGGGACTGGCATATGGCATATGGTACAGATGGATACGCAGCAATGCACATACAGCTGTAAGGTTCTGGCACTCCTGGTCCTGGCCCACGCTGCCAGCTGGCCAGCAGAAAGCAGGTTTGGAGGACGATTTGATTTTCCACAGCTGTTGTACAAAGCATGAGGTCAAGGGAGGTGAGAAGGAGAGTGAGGGGGTTGCAGCTGACTGGTCCTTGCTTACAGCACAGAGGCTGAATTCATCCATGACAACTGCAATATCCCAGGCAGCAACTTTCTCCGTGTGCAAGCCCTTCATTTAAATGATGTGCTAATGTAAGGTTTAGGTCTTGACTGGGCACTCTGGAATCTCTTACTTATGGTACAAAATACCTGAATACTGTGCAAGATAGGTGATCCTTGTCTAATGCACAGTAAATATACCAAGCAGATTGAAGTATCTTTTTGTGGAAAAAGGACGTCTCTGTTTGGTGGTTATGATTAGGAAAACTCACTCTGACACCCCTGTTTGTGTTGACAACCAACAGTTTTTTAAAAGAAGTAAAAATAAAACCCCCTTGTTACTGGGATCAAAGTCAAAAGCAAAGTCCTCTGCACACTGCCAAAAGCCTCACAGTTTTGCTGGTGGGGCTTGAATCACAATTTACTATTATTTTCACAGGAGCCAAAAGTCACTATACTCACTTTAATAAGATGACTTATCTGAAATATTTAATGGCATAGATATAAATTTTAATTAAATTTAGCTGTTTATTAATTATTTGAATTTTTTTGAAATCAGACAGTTGTATTATTTTATTATGCCAAGCCATTTGAACCAAAAGTTTCCTGTGAATTTACCTGATAACACTACTTTATTCAAGATGGTGAGGATAAGGCTGGAGTATGAGGAATTTCAGATTAATACGCCAGAATAACTGGATAAAAAAATGTCAGAAAGAAGAAGAATATGGAAAAGTTTCACCAGTGCAGAAAGGTTGAGAATGTTAGGGTTGTGCAGCATGGAGAAGAAAAGGCTCTGGGGAGACCTTATTGTGACCTCTGATGGGGCTTATATGCAAGATGGAGAGAGGTATTTTTACCAAGGCCTGTAGTGATAGCACAAAATGTAATGGTTTTAAACTAAAAGATGGTAGGTTTAGAGCAGGTATTAAAAGGAATTTTTTTACTGTGAGGCTGGCAAGGCACTGACACAGGTTTTTCAGAGATGGTGCAGATGCCCTATCCCTGGAAATGTTTATGGCCAGGTTGGATGGGGCTCTGAAACATTCAGTCTAGTGAAAAGTGTCCCTGCCCATGGCAGGAGGGTGAAACCGGATGACCTTTAAAGGTCTCTTCCAACCCAAACCATTCTAAGATTCTGTGATTCTGTGAAATTCTCAATATAAGGAAAAAACCTCTCTGCCTTCAGATATACGAAGAGATGTCTGGCCTGTTCACCACTCTGCAGGAACAAGACCTTGAGGGCATGAAAAGTAGTTCCACAAAAGCATCAATTTAGTATTCAGAGGCAGTCATAAAAGAAATTCATATACTAGGAATTACTCTGAAGAAACAGAGAATAAACCAGAAAATATTATTCTAGACTATAGATCTATCATTCACTCTGACTTTTAATTTTGTACCCTAGTCATCTACTTTCAAAAAACATATGTATCACGAAGATTCAAAGATTGAGAGGTTGTATGGATGACTAAATAGGCTCAAAACTTCAGCTCAGTAAAGAGATGGATTCAGATAATAACACAAAGGTCTACAGAACCAGTGTTGGCCAGAGATTCATTACTCACTGCTCTTCTACTGCTGAAGGTGGTTGCTGGCAAAAAACCCTAGTAGAATTAGATTCAAAGAAGAAACAAAAGTGTAGTTTTTCATGTAACATGAGTTAACCTTTGTAACAACCTGCCAAAGGGCCTAGTCAATACAAGAGGTATGTGTGGTATGGGGAAATTAGTAGAAAGAAAGGTTCATTGAAGGTTACTAAATAGACAAACAGCAGATGTTGAGGAAACTACTTGAGCTGAAAATAATTGAAGACTAGGAAAGCATTAGATAGAAGTATCACACACTGTTGTTTTTTTTCTCCTTCTGCCTTCATGTCCACTTACAGGCCAGTATTGCCAAACTAGATTAATCTGAACTATGTGATTGCTCTTTCATTCCTATTATGAACCTCTGTGTTATAAATTGTGTGTATCATGGCTGCCTGACCAATTTCCTAGCAAAGAAACAAAAATTTATGTTCACAAGTGTTAATAAAGATAATTGTATCCTAACAGATTATATGAAAGAAGCACGAGGAAGGTTTTGGAGACAGAAAAAGACATTTTGGAACTCAGTCTACTGCTTGCTCCTCTGTGATGGAAGACAGAAGCCTAAAACAAGAATTCAGAGAGTTGAGCAAGCTAAGTAGAGAGAGACCACTGGTAGTAGCAGTAGGCATAGGGAGTGTCCTGCACACTGCTCACAAAGTTCCATTACTCTGGAAGTTAACCATCTTCAGCATGGGGTTTGTGGGCACAACTCTTCACAAACCAAAGGTGCTTTTTCCTTTGACAAAAAAACCCAGCTCCCTTTCTTCCTACATGGCCAACATTCAAGAAGCACCCCTTATTTGGTATGTAATAGAGTTCTCAAGCAAGTATGTCTTTCACAGCCTGTACAAAAGACTTTTTGTCTTTCTTACATAAAGTATTCAAAAGGCCACAGAGGAAGAAGATGAGGTGGACTCTGAAATCTGGAGTCAGAGATTTGCACCAAATTGTTAAACTACTTCTGTCTTAATTCAGTGAATAAATGTGTAACAAGACACAGGAAACAAGGCTGAAAATGTCTTCTTCAAAAAGGACCCTACTAAAAATGAAGTGACCATATTTAATTATTTCCATCCAAAATAAGATTAAAAGTGATTTAAAAGTTGTTAGCCTTTACCTTAGGGAACTTTTTTTTCTCTTTCCCTTAATTAAATGGCATAGGTTTTGCAAAAAAGCAGCATCTTACTTCCTTTTCTAGCTATATTTTAAGTGAATTTAGACTTCTGAGCTTTCACTCAGGCCTGCATGTCTCATAATATATAGGTAATTTGCTCCTCAAGTATCTTTCTGGTACAACGATGCCCACCAGGAAAGCTACACAGGTGAAAATTCGGGATACAACATATCCCAGAGAGTTCCCTACAGACAGGATAGGGATAAAGCCATTCCAATCTGAGGGGAAAAAATAATGTGGACATAAAGGTATAGGCTTACATCAGTTTGCCTCTGGACCAGATAAGACTCTTCCACCTTTTTTTGTTTACTAAATGCAGATAAGTCTTAGGAATCCAGCCTGCACTGATAGCTAAGTCCCCCGGGGAGCTCTGGGAAGTCTCATGCAGAAAAGGTACAGAGCAGGCTCCAGCAACGGCCAACACAGAACACAAAGGACGTGCAGCTGCAGCATGTGCATGACTTGGAAAGCTTCATTAGTCAACAATGCAAGGGAATTAACCATCCTTTAGCTTTTTTTCTTTTTTTGGTATTGCTGATGATGACTGTGCTTTGTATTTGCATAAGGATGACCTATTCAGTTTTACTTGTGATGCTTTCTTCTTATTCTCTTTTATAAAGAAAGAAAATGCTTTGGTCCTCTGAGAATAACATCAATGAATCCCAGAAACTGTTTATTGTTCTATGTACGTAATGCATTTATGCGCAGTTCTTTTGGAGTAAAAGAACAATAAATGATTCCTCTGTCCTTGGAAGGGAAGATAAAACCTGTAGATGAACACCATTAACTGCTGTTAAAACTTGATAGACTGTAAAATAAAATTTTTTTAAATGGACAAACCTGGTTCAATTATCTTCTAAACTGTGTGTGGAATCTGTTAAGACCTCATGAGATGATATTTCTGCAAGAATTGTGAAGACATAGACTTCCCCTTTTAGAATGAATTTGCAATGGCTTGTGCCATCAGAGAAAAAAACTTTGATGATGCATTAACATGGTCCTGACCCAGCTGGTTGGCATGCACTGTCACTCCAAAATTCCATTAATAGGGTGCCTGAGGACATGAACTCAGTTTGACTTGAAAGCTTCATGTGTTTCAATTAAAAATGCATTTATTTAATTAATGTAGACATTAGGGGGAACACTAGCTTAAAAAGGAAGACTGAATCTGATAGACTACATCTTTTTTTAAGACATCTGGGAAATGTTGCTTTTTAAAAAAGTGTAAGATATAGGAAAGGGAGGAACAGAAATGTTGCAAATTAGTAGATAGGAGACACTGAGGAAATTATCAGGCCTATTGCACTCAAAGTAGTTATATTTGGATGTGGATAGCTCTCTTTTCTCTTGCTCTTTTTTTTTTTTTTTTAATGGCTGACAAGACAGTGTTAATTCCACTCACAGGTGCTACAAACAAGAGGGGTTTGGCCACAATGGAAAAACCGTTCACTTAACTGTCACTTAAAGTGTAAAATCAATCCTTTCAGTAATACAATAAATGTGACAAAATTCCACCATTGCTGACACATGAACAATTTCATCAAAAGAGAAAAATGAAGAGATGAAGGAAAAATGTAGCTAAGGGAAATATCTCCAGGGGTGTTCCTACTGTACCTCGTTACAATAGACCCCATTTGCTATTTTATTAAAATGTTTTGCTACTCTGACCAACTTAACTGACTTTAAAGTTCATTTCCACTCTGCAGCACAGTCTAGGGTCTTATCAAAATAAGATTCAAACTCCAAGTACAATTGCTTTCTTTGAAATCTTGGAAGATCTCATGAAGAAGATGCCACTTCAGTCCTGCTTTTATAGGTGTAGTTTTCTGATGCAGAGTTCATTTTAAATAATTAGCTGTCATGTGGATTGTGGTCACAAACAGATACATCTTTCCTGAGACACTCTGTACGGTATCCATTCTTATCAACCTAATGTAAACAGAGATTTAGTTACCCACAGACACACCACATAGATCTTATCTGGCACAGAAATACCAAATTAGCACTGACTGATTCTTAGGTAGCTATCAGGTAGCTGGCAGCTGTGATTTTTCATATCCAGTGCATCTGCTTGATACCATATGCCAAGGCTAGATCTAGGGATTTTGACACCTTGGTCTGGTTGGACAAATCCTTTGACATGTTTTCTCCTTGATGTGAGACCAAACAATGAATAGCTTCAATTGCATGTGCACTTAGCATTGTCTAGATTATTTATTTACTTTGAGCAGTTGTACAAATGGGACAAATCTGGAATCTGATAAAAAGAGGGGAGCTTTGATACATATCACAAAATAATGATGTGTCAGAGAGTGGACACACAAGCATTGCTTTTTGAGCTGCTGCTACAAAGCTTAACCTTGCTTACTATAAAGGAAAACTGGTAGTCTATGAAGGTTTGTGGCCTATTGAAAGAGATTCAAAATCCTAAGAATATAACAACCTTACAGAGTCTTTAGGATCTGATGCAAATTGAGCCATAATAGCTCATGGTTTTCCCAACTCAGCACAACAAAGCAACAGAACAGATCAGTCATTTTACTTTTGCTTATATTATACACAGATTCCCAGCACCAAGAACGCTGCTGCTTTTCAGCTGCTTTATCTTTCAGCTGCTTTATCTTTCAGCTGCTTTTTCCCCCTCCATCTTTTCCAGCTCCAGAGTTTCTGAAGATGCGCAGTAGCTCAGAGAAGGAACTGATCCAACTAAACTACTCCTGAGGAGGTGAGAGTATAGCAGAAACTTATTCTCGTAGAAAACTGTTCATAACAAATTTAATTATATGGTGACTCACAGGCTAGATCTGCTGCTAGAGAGGAGATAGGGACAAGTATTGATGACCAGCCATGGAGAAGGGCAGAACATTCCCTTTTGGTAGATTTTTGCCTTCTTGCCACATTAAAAATACCAGGTAACCATAACCAAAATGATTTAAAACAATAGTCTGCAGAGCATCTCTTTCTGAAGGACAGAAATAAAATTCATTTAAAACAAACAAACAAAAACGTGGTCTTATTTGTACAGGGTTTTCATATGAGAGTCCACCTTCACTGGGAATGTTAAATGGAAATACCATTAGATAGAATAGATTGAAAGCTTCTGATTTCTGGTGAATGGTCTCAGCTGTGGTTGAGTGCCACACAGTGTGTGGGAGACCAGTAAGCCTGACAGTGCTGGTGGGGACAGGAAAGGTCACAAACACTTCTTCCCTGGGCTGAACTACAAGAGCCCAGTACCCAGCTAACTGTTGGGCCAGAACAGACACCTGAGAACGACCTGACCGTGAGCAGTTCCAGACATAGGATACTGCTGGTGCTTTGGGACTGACCCTGCTGAGCAGCAAATGCTGCAGTCTGGTTTGGAGACTTTCAGGAACAATAGAGTTACCTAAAGTATCTGAACATGGGGTGGGCATGGTGGGGGAGGGGTGTGGGTTTCTAATTTATTCTGCACCTGTGGAATCACCATCAAAATTTATCAAGTCTAAATAAATTCACTCATGTTTTTTGCATAATCCATTGGTGTGAGAAGCATAAAACAACAAAGCAAGTATGAGCAGAGCAGGCTCTAGAAGCATCACATTTTCTTTCCCTCAAGAATACCCACCTCAAGAAAGCTACATGCTAAAGGTTACAGATATTACTGCACAGAATTCTTTCTCTTCCATGTTTCAAGGGGATGAAATGGCACATGGCTTTTATCTTTTTTAAATTATAGCTCTTTTTATTTATAAAGACTTCAGCTTGAAAAGCTGTTAAAAGTAATAAACCACATCTTTCTGAGAATACAATTCCATTATTTAATCATGCCCAGAGGCAGCAAAGACACTGGGAAATAATTGTCTTTTCGTCACTCAAGCATGAAACGCCCAACTTTGTTTGAAACCTAATTCTAACAAACGTTTAATATTCTAGTTCAGAAATCCCTTGACCATGGGCAAGTACAATCTCATTTCTCGGTCTTTTAAAGCAGTTTGATGAAGTATCCCAGCAGGCATAAGTGGTGTTTCTTCTCTAATTTTTTTTTTTCAGTCAGCAAGGTTTCACTTTTTACAGCCATCTACCAGATCACAATTTCAATAATATGTAAACATCTCCAAAAGACATTCATTCATCTAATTTCTTCAATCTAACCCTTTAATTTTGGGTAAACCACGTATGAAGAAAATGAAACACAGGGAACAGTGGATTCAGAGCTATTGTACTTAAATGAACATGGGAAGACTGTATTTACTGCAATGGTATTGTTTTGGCACAATTTGCCTTTCTTGGAATTTTTTTTCTACTACTTGGTAAATTAGTAGAGTCTTATAGTATATTTTTCCACACCATGATCAAGAGATTTTTTGTATACCACAAAATCATAAGACTCTGGCAATTAGAAATAAACTAATTGGTTAATGTTGACATTGTAGCTCATAATTAATAGGCCCAGTAAGTGAAGGCACACACTAGGATGATGCTGTTGCAGGACTGGATGTCTATTTCTTCCTGACTCCACAAGCACATGAGAACAGAACATAAACACCAGATATTAAGGATTGATATTTACTACAAGTGGCCCATAAGTAGTAGACTTAGATTCAAATTCAGAACTAAAGTCCTACGGATAGTCCTACCTACAATGTGCTTCAAGTACATCAGTATAGATGCTATTAAATAATATAGAGTTAGAAAATAAAATCTCTGCATTATGAGATACATCCAGTACTTTTTATAGACTCTGACTAAAGTGAAAGAATTTGAGCATGGACAGAAGCCGTAATATAAGTTGCAGCTTGTGAGTTGCTCCTCCTTTTCAAAGCTCCAGTGAAGTAATTGGGCCATTTCACGTTGCAGTTGAAAGATCAGGGTCTAAAATAGTGCAGGTGAAACAGGGAATCTGAAATGACTGTTAACTCCTGCAGCTACACGCAGAGTACCTAAACCAATCAAGAAAACAGGTTACTGACCTCAAAAAAGAAAATTAAAGTGCCTGCCAGACAACACAGAATAGCCAGTTATAATGGTGCCGTAGTTAGACAAAAAGAATGCAGAAAAAAATCAGGAGGCAACAATTTATATTCTATATATTGAGGGTAGGGGTAAAGGTTTATTTGAGGCAAGTGCCACCAAAAGTAAATTGTTTCTGAGCCTCAACCTAAAATGTGGTGAAGCATAGCCTTTGAACACAGGCCAGATCTCTGATTGTAGATGGGTATTTCTAAAAGCAAACAGAGGTAAGAGCACCAAACATCTCATTGAAAGCATTGCTAAATTTTATAAACTAGGCAGAGCAAATGCAAAAGAGACACTTAACATTTTTGTATGTTTTGGCATATTACTTTTCATTATATTCATTAAAAAGTTAAGCTATCTCCCCTTCCCAAAAGGTACTGATTGGAATCTGGGGAATGAACCTCACTCTGAATGCTAAATTCCAATTACATTTGGAAATGTCTAAACAATTTATTTGTTTATTTCTTTATGGAAATTGTTCAGATTTACTTTGATTATATGTGGGTTTTATATATAGATATATATACTTCTAAATAATGTTATTATGTTTTTTAGTAGAACAAAAATATATTTTTGTAAATATGCATTTTTCACTAAGATTATGCTGAATTACCTTAAAGACTATCAAGGTAGTAGTATACAACACAGAGAACAGCTGAATTCTCTGTCCTCTTGGTTTGCTATTTGCCTTGCCAAATATGTAGTGAAAATGCAATAAAGGGGCTTGGTGAGTGGATTTTAAAAGAATGGACAATTTGAATTTTGAATGATCACTGTTTTGTGACTCTTTGGGTAACATTACTGCTGGAATTAAAGATGGATAAAGACAAAAACTATTCTCCTCTGACAAACCATTCTTCTAAAGAAATTGCATTGTGTTGGTTTTTTTTTTTCTCCTCAGCAGAGAAATGATACTTAATCCATCGAGATGTAAAAACTCTATAAAAGAGACTCTTTACAGGAACACTTAGGTCACTAGGTTAAAGAAAGTGAATGGTATTCCTAATGGAAGATAAACGGTTGCCCTGCGGGGTTTTATCTGTCATACTAATCTCAAAAAGCATTTAATATAAAAGTAGAGTTTAAAAGACTGTTAAAGCAAGCTTCGCCACTGCAGTAAACTAATACCTGTGGCTTACCGCCTCTGCCCTACATATGTGAAATGTTTAAAATGTTTGGCAGGAAGCTTTTTCCCACATTTGGCTAGGTGTACTCAGTGAACCCAATGTGAGATAATCCAAAACAATTCAGGTTCAACAAAGGTTGGGAAAATATTACAGCGGACATAAAGCTTTGATGGAAAGCTTCTTTGATCTTGAGATTATAAAAGACACGATTTCTAATCTGACAAATTTTTAGCTGCAAAGCAGAATATCTAAACATTCCTCTTTTGTCATAACAGTTTAATCCCTTAAGAATGTGATTTAAACCATTGGGGAGCAAAGGTTACCACAAGATTTGTATGAAAGAGGAAACCTGCTTCAGACACCTAGATAGAAAAATGTGAAGGCCATTAAATTATATAACTAAATACTATCTACAGATTGGCACTGCCAGGTCACCTTCAGTTCAAGCTGTATCAAATACCTGTTGTTCCAAACATACTTGCTCACCGAATGAATACTGAAGTACTCATGATTATTTTAAACTTTGGATTTTGTGTTCAAAATTACCCACTTTGCCATGTATGAAAAATAGCACGATAGCACATTAAGAGTTTAGGTTTTAAGAGCAGTGGAGTGGGAGGTTTTGTTCTGGGTTGCTTTCAAGGGGGGAGGACACTGAGCATTTCTGATGCATTTATTAATCTCATAAAAAGTATTTCTTCTTCCTACTAATCTTTCTAAGGGACATAGGCTATGAAAAATCTGCTACTAACATAGAAATAATGATTTTAAAATTAAAATCATCCTTATGAAGCATTGCCTACCTGTTAGGACAGCAATTCTTGTAAGGAAGCATCATCAGGAGAAGCAAATAAAAAATTGTTTTATGAATTATACACACAATGATTCAATATTGCAAGTCACATGTAAATCCATGCATTGGAGTTCATAAAATATGTTTTTCAGTGCTGATATACCACAAATCATTGAACATTAATTTGAACACAAAATCTAATAGAGCCCTAGACAGCCTCTAAGGGCTTTTAAAGTCAGTTGGATCAGACTTCAATCTTTTCATTTAGGAAAAAAAAAAGCAAACCAACAATCAAACAACAAAACTCCTATTTCTTTCCTCTCTGAAACTGAAAGCAAAGTTCCTTCTTTTTGTTTGAAAAACCAACAAGTAGAAATTTAATTCCATGTTGATTTGATTTCCATGGATCTGCACATTAGTGTTTGTCACTAATGTTTGCAGCTAAATATCTTTATCCAAACTCCATTCAGTTTTCAGTTTTTTTAACAAATTGTTCCCTACCCTGTAATCATGCCTGATAAAGAGAAAAAGTCTGAGAGCAGAAGACAGGGTTTGAAATAATGACTAGAATGGGGTTTTTGCAGTCATTATACAAACGAATATAAATAGTGGTGATTAACACATGGATTGCCAATTTAGAAAGCATAGCCCAGTACAATGTTGTACTACAAAATGAGGAAAACATGGATCTTTGTGGTAGAGTTTTTTACAGTAAATGAACTTTTGTTTATACTTGGGCAGAAATCTTCCCATTCAGTGGGGAAAAAATAATATTGATAAGACTGAATCTCCATAATCTCAAATTTAGAAGACATCATATCAGAAACAGTAGATATATCAGTTCCTGACATTGTGTTATTTCTTATGTTTCTTGGTCTTACATCAATGATAAAAGTATTTGTTTTTTCCCTGGTCAAAATGTGCAACTCTTTCTCTTAATCACTCCAAAATTTTCACAAAAATTAATTTTACCAAAAAACCTCAACAAACATCCCACATATACCCAACCAAACCAATACTAATTTTGGTCTGTCATTATGTTAAATCCAGTGAAAACCACCTAATAGGTGCAAAAGGAGAGTAAGTTGGGAAGACAGGCACCCTAATTGCACAAGCTTCATTCCTTTTGGAATGAGTATATATTCAAAGTATGTATTATTATATATTATATATATATTATGCTATATATAGAAATAGCATTTTAAAAATAGCTGCACACTAACTAATCCTTCTGGAATCACAGCTGATCTTCTCCACATGCCCTGTAACCACAAAATGAGGCTTCTGACCCAGTGTTGGGAGGTAGGGTCATTTCTCCTCATGCACAAAGGTTGAAGTAAGGACATGATATTCCTTGAGCTCCGTAGAATTTGCAGGATGTGACTCTGCCTGGCTCCTTACCTGCTCAAGCAGATATTACATGCAGAGATTATCGGGTATTTTCCAAATCATTTCTCTAGAACTTCTTCTGTTTCCTGGCAGTGTACAATTCAGAAAATTAAACTATATAGACTTCTTTATAAATCTAGGATAGTGTTATAACAGACATTATTCATTTCAGGGGGCAACATATTCACCATTAAGACCTCCCTTTACCATCCTCTATGTCTCCGAAATGCTATCCATATTTCCAGATTCCATGATGCTCTTGAGGCAAACAATTCTGGATGTACAGTTATGTGCTGATATAGCACAGTGAGAAAGTCCCATAACGTTAAAAACATATTTTCAGTGTGTTTCCTTCACTAAACATCATTACAGCTAAATGGAATTGAGAGAACATATGATTTCTTAAAAAAATAGGGAACATTTTTGCCCAGTATATCCATTACAACTTCTTCATTTCAGCTACAAAAGTTATTTACAGAGGTTTCATAAAATATTTACATAATGTTTTCATTAAACATGCTATTATTAATATCCATCTGAATCAAAAAGTAGACACTGGGGAAAACCTGTGAGAGAGAAACAGGGAACTGGGAGAACACTCATGCTGAAACAAGCTACATACACCCATGTGACTGACCCAGAAACGATTTAGTTGTTGCCAGTACAGCTGTCTTTGAAGTCAGCCAACCAACCACACTCTCCTGCCAAAAAAGCAAAAAAAGAAACCTTCATAGTTTGGCATCAGCGTTTTGCAATCAGTTTGTCACAGTTTCAGCAGCTATGTTAATTTTTAAAATGATTCTTCTCTAATCTTCAGTTCTTATCTGCTTCACACAGTGTTTTGAACAGTCTTTACTTCCCTCTTCTGAGAGACAGAAACCTCTTGTCTATGTATCCTCCTTCAAACTTACCTTTGCATCTGCTGTTTCCATTGTCCTTCCACTGATGTGGATGCATTTCATTGTCCAATTTTTGTCTTTGCTCTCAGGACAGAACAGCAAAATAAAACCAAACCTCTTTTAAGTTAAATTCTATCCTGGCTTCAGTCTCACAGTCTTTTGAAAGAGCCATCAATGTCTCATCATTTTGCTTGTGTTGTCTTGATATTGTCAGATTGGTTTAGACTGAATTTCTGCTAAATCTTCCAATACAAAGTCATAAAGTCTTCCTTCTTTCAGAGCATGCCTTTTTACTATCAATTGCAGGTTGTTATTTCCTTCACTTGAGAATTGTCATTGTCCAAAGGAACATAGTAATATTTAAGGGCTACCTTCTTCCTCCATCCCAAATCTTTCCCTCTGATCTGCTGTGCAGCTATAAATCATCACTAGGATTTATCTTTACTTTTGTTTAATTGCATCTGAAAGCTTTCTTTTTGTCTTAGTTTTCGTCCAGTTTTCCTGTTGCTTTATTCATAATTTTCCCAATTTATTGTCTCAACTTGTTGGATACTGAATTTTGAACCCAGACTAGCTCATACTAGTCTGTGAAAATAAACTGCCATATTGCCTTTCTGACCAATATCAGTGCAGTACCTCAGATAGTCTTCTTAAGTGATAAGGTCTCCAGGAAGTTCTCCTTTTCCCGTGTTAGAGTTTACTTAGTCCATCCATCCTCATCCACTCCAGCAGTTTTGTATCCTTGTCCTTATAGAGACAATCTCAGAAATTTTAGACTTCTTATTTAGGTAGAATTTCTTACACTATAACATTTTCACTCCTTTTAAAGGTCCAAAACACATCAGAACTGATGCAGTATCTCTGAAAGCCCTATGACTCTTTTGAGTATTAAAACTGGCACCTCATATTGACATTTAGGCATTAGAATGATTCCCTATGTGTCCGGTCTAAGTTTGTTGTTTAGGCTTCCTCTGTAGTCCAGAACAAGTGCTTAAACAAGAATTGCCCTCCAGAGATGCACATTTCCTATTCATTGACCAGAAGGAAACCTACTCATTCCACTTCCAGAGAGATGAAGTTAGTGCAGTGCATCCTGTGCCCAGTGACACATCCTTCTAGACATGGGAACAGTGGGTATTTACTGTGTTTCCTGCATGCCTGAAACTGCCCCTGATTATTGGTATATTAATTTCATTTCAAATTTAAAATGGAAACTTTAACCTTTTGTCTAGCTCATGTCAAGCTTTTACTAGTGTGAAAAGATATGTGGTTTCAGGATCAATGATAGAATATATCTTCCTGGATTTCCTCAAGTCTATGTAAGAAATAGGAATAAACTCTAATACTTGCTGTATTCCAGACTGAACAATGATTAGATCCTCCAAGACAAAGATCATCAAAAGAAAGTTGTTTGAGATAGCTTAAACAAAATAAAATATTTGCACATTCCCCTGTTCGCTCTGTGTTGGCTGACAGGAAGCTCTATGGAGACAGCACTGAAATATTATTTTCTTCATTTTTTTCTTTTCTTCTTTCTCTTTTATTTTTTTTTTTTAATTTAAGATGGAATGCTAAATGAAGTCAACAACATTAGCCAGAGGTCAAGAAAGTCTGAATTTCAATTTGATGAGGTTGACATTCAATCATTTGAAACACCAATATTGCAAACCTTTTACTGCTCTCTCTCAGGAAGAATCAGTAACACAAAAGGGTGAGCATCATTCTTTCCCTTTGATTTCAAATGGAAATGGAGGTGACTGCACAAAGTCACAAAGAAGTACTGAGCGCCTTTCAGGACCAGGACTTAATTTAAGAGAGGAGGAAACGAAACTAAATTTATAAGAATAGCAGCCTGGAGGTATAGTTACACAAAATGGTCCAGGCAATAGGATGCTCAGAAATAGAGAATGATAACTAGATAGTACCTTTGTCGGGACCAGGACTTTCAGAAATCCCTGAATATAATCCTCTATATAAATAATTATTTAATGATTAAATTACATAGTTAACTAAATGTAATTATTTAAGTGAAGAAGATTAGTGGACTATGCAAAGAACATTTATTTTTTTCTCTGTAAGGACTGTCTCATGATGATTTCCACAGAACAAAGTTCATTTGGGACTTGTTAAGAAGTTGGGATGTTTACAAAATAAAGAAGGTTCATAATAATTTTTATTGGGAAGATAAAGAAGGGAGGGAACTCTAGAGTATTTAGCTGTCAACCTTATTTTTAACATAGATATAAATATTACTTTCACTGGAATGGACATGCAGATTAGGCACAGAGCAAAACCTTTTTAGGAGTTAAATGTTCTTCACACTTGCTTTCCTTCTTTGCAGATGATGGCAACAGTGAGTGTTGCCAGAGAAATTTATAAAAATAACACTGAATCCAAATCGGAGACAAAGTGCCCCCCATGGAAAAACTGGCTAGGCTGGAAGAGGCTGGTTTCAGAGCTAGGCAGGAGGAGCATGAATAGAAGAAAGCGGCTGAGTAGGATAAAATCTTCATCTGGAATGGACAAAGGAACTATTTTGGAATTAGAACAAAATGGGTAGGAAACCGACTATGCAGAACCACTTTAAAGGTCTAGTGTCAGAAAACAAGAAACAGATTTGATTAAGTGAGGCCAAGTAAATGTTGTTCATGAAGAGAAAGAAAAAAAAGTCATTACTACTGCAGGCAAATCTGCACACTGGGGACAACACGAAAATGAAGAATGACAAAAAAATATCATGATCTGTTGTACAGCTGGCAACAGAAGAAACACGCAGGTTCCAGAGTAGCAGTTGAATTTCCAGGTAGGACCAACCAAAAGGGCCACCCTTCTTTATTGTCTTATTTTTATATCTTTCTAAAGACAATCAAGGATTGGTGAGAGGGGTTAACTTCTGAAAGTTTACAGGACAAAGACATGGTCAATCATCTTTCTCCACTCCAGGGGAAAGGAATGAAAAACAATTCCACAAGTGCAAAACAATCCCGACCAGTTAAGAAAAACAAAGACCATGTTTACAGAAAAAGCATGGGAACCTGTGCTACAAAGTTACAACCATGGAACCCTGCAAAAGCAGGGCGACAATGGTCAGAAGAAGAGATGAAAGGGTAAGTGTACAAAACCATCTGGTAATTACCTGCATGGTTCTTCAGAAAAGATAGCCTCTTACGCAGACTTGGTGTGTCAAAAAGCTTATCAAAAGTTTATTCTCTTGACAATTCAAGTTCCTGCTAAAAGGCTATAATTGACTTCTGATAATTTTCAACTGGAACCAGGCAGGAGGACCAAAAAATATAAAAAAACCAAAAAAGAAAATGGAGGAATTCTGCTCAAAGTGTTCACTCCAAGGTACTGCAACATTTTGTCTCAAAACATAAAACATTGGCCATTTCTCTTGGATAGGGTGAAGTAGGTGGCATTTGGAGAAGATTATGACCATTAGGAGGACACAACCGCCTTCTTTTTAAGCATTTAAATTAAAAACTAATTATTAATAATAAGCAGCTTCACAGAATCTTAAATTCCATGTCAATTTACTTTCAACTGTACTGCTATTTTCAGAGTACTATTTCCTTGCTAGTGCTTTCTAGCAAGAGTTCTCTAGTGTTTAGTGTTTCTTGTTAGAAGTGAGCTGCTTCTTGTAGCTTCTCGTGTAAGATATTCTGCTGGTTGGCAGGAAGCCTAAGACTTAGAAATTGTAATTCTGCATGCAAGTTTGTTCCAGGAATCCAGTCTTTGGCTCTTTATCCTCTTTTTTGTGCTACTGATCCAACAACTTGAAATTGCTTTTTAAAAGTAATTTAATGAACTAATAATGTTTTATTTCAGCTTGATATGCATTTGGTTGGTTTACTCGGGATACAGTTACCAAACATGACTCACCCCAGGATGATTATGTCTCAGTTTCAGCCAGGTGCACCTAGGACTTGGCAACCATCATCCTGAAGCTGATGTCTGTGCTAATTCTGCACTTAGTGACCTTCACGATGTGGGTGTTTGGAATGATTCTGTTGGCACAAACACAAATTCTCTCATACAACCATCTGTTCCTTGTGCAGAGGAATTTTCAACAGGTATCTGGGATGTTTCATCAACAGCACTCAGTTTTCAGCACATCTCCCATATTTTTGGTGTGGTAATAATGCCTTCACTGCCTTGCAGAAAGTAGGGCCACCAGTGATATTTAGAGACAGAATCTTTTATCGGTCTTAACGGTATGGGGAGTCTGCTGAGCACCTCCTCATGACACATCAAAACAGCTTCAAGGCTGAAGGCTGATCTTTCAACCCCAAGGTCCTTATTATTCCCAGTCTCCTATCACATACCCATTTTCACAAACCCCATGCTTACCTGCCCTCGCTGTGTCTGAAGATGGACCAGCACAGATGGACAGTGGCCAGTTGATGACAAAGAGTTTTGTCTAATTTGATTGTAGCATAGTGTGCCCAAAGTTAGTTCTGCTTGAGTCTCTGATACTCTGACTTAAGGAACTACAAACATCATTCACAGAAATAAGTATACTTCTTTTTCTTAATTTGGCCTACATCAAACAACCAGGGATAGAAAAAGGTTTTCATTTTTCCCAATTAACTATAAGCCTAACAGCTAGTTCCTAACATAAACCTTAGAGGATTCCTGTTCCACTGGAACCAATGCCGGCATCTGTGCGGCATCTGTTTTAAGACAGATATACCAGTATAGAATGACATTTTTGCTTAGTATATGCAGGTTAATTTCCTTGAGGTCATTACTGATTTTGTATGCTCTTTGGAGACTTCCTGCTCTTCAGAAATTACAGCACGGTTTATCTACCACTTAACCACACTAAAAGAGGAAAGCAATATTTTGTATATAGGACAAAGTTTTTTGCAATCTTCAGGCTTAAAAAAAGAAAAAATTAAAAGAACCCCTAACCTCTCATTTGAATATTGAAAATTAAGAGTTTGCTCTGCAATAAGAGACAGACTTACTCGTAAGAAGCACACATTTGTACAGAAGATAAACAGATCCCATATGGATGTTCAGAATCACAGGTTACATGACAATGATTTTGAAACAAGTATTATCATTTATGTAGTGCACAGGGGACTTTGCAGTAAGATTTAGTGATTATAACAATTTCTCTTTCAGTACTTCTGGGAGACCTTCTAGTTTAGGAAGCTATCTTTTGGGGATAAATACATCTTTCTTTTTAATCTTTCCCAAGATTCCAAGGCTCAAGAAGGCTTTATTGGTGGGGAATTACACTCTTATGATATATTTCCCAAATAAATTCAATGTCTGGACATATTTTGAAAATTTAGTTCAACTTACCTCATCATAGGATATGTGTTTCAGGGATTCTACCTTCCAATTGAGCATGCTACACTCTATACAATGACATGAAATTTTAAGATTCAATCTGAATTGACCACCAATGTCAACTTCTGCTGCTGTCAGACCATTTGCTCAGTGCTCTGCAGAAATGCATTATCACAACCATTTGATGCAGAGTCTCCAAGTTCTTCTGCTTTTTCAACTTAGATTTCGGAGAACCATTGAGTCACAGAATCATTTATGTCTATCTGTTAAGATCAGAAGTCCAGCCATTTACCCAGCACTGCCAAGTCCACCACTAAACCACGTCCCTTGAGCAGCACATCTACACATCTTTTAAATGTTCTCAGGGATGGTGACTTCACCACTTCCCTGGGCAACCTGTTCCAATGTTTAACAAACCCTTCAGTGAAAAAACTTTTCCTAACATCCAAACTAAACCTCCTCTGGAACTACTTGATGCCAACTGATTTTGTCCTAAATTTCTTTCTTATTTAAATCCTATTAAAAATGTCCTGCCTTCTGTGTAGTTTTTCATGTATTCATTTGTGATCTTATTTTTGTAGCAGTTAAATCCTTTAATGTACTATTTTTGGAAACACCTGGCATACAGAATGATGAGCAAAGTAAGAGTCTAAATCAGGGAAGTGTCTCCAAGCAGCCAATGGTTTTTTTACCGATGAATAGTAGTTCTTTCTCCTTCTTCTCCTGACCAGTTGAATACAAGCCAGTTTCAAATAAAAAGAGCGCAGCCATATCAGCCATAGTATTATGGTCAAACTAATAAAGGTTTTCAAAGTGTATGGCCCATTCAGACTTTCTCATTTTCTTTATGTTATTTGACTGGTTGGGAGGTTTTAGAGACAGAAAGGTGGGGAATCAAAGTCAATATAAGCTGCAAACCTGAGTAATTAATGATGTACGTTCTCCTTATGTCCATAGCACTTCATTGCAAGTGCAACAGCCAGGATAAATATGTGCTGGCAATATCTTATGGTGCTTCACCAAATTCCACAAGTGCAGGAATGTATTCTGCAAGTGGTACTGTACTGCTGGGACTCTGGGAGGTCACAAATGTGCTCCTCTGGAAAACTTTGGACTTTTGAAGACATCTTCCTAAACTCTTCTTCTACCAGGTACTAAGACAAATGCTAGGTCTTGAGTGTTTACCTTTGGGTTCTTTCTTTTAGTGTTTAACAGTGCATTTTAATGGCGTCAGGTTTGTTGCAGAGACAGAAGAAGGCCTTTCTCTTTTATTATATTAGTCTGGAGAGAAAAAGATACTGCAGAGAAGTGACTAACAGGTGAGAGAACTGTATGGATTTTCTCTGTCTGACTCATGATCATATGGAAGAGGCACTCCAGGCCAACTACTAGCAAGCCAGAAGGGTCATGCACCTCCCTCATATTTCAAAAATCTGCTTATCCTTTTACTTAAGATTTTCCTGTATATTTACTTTTTAGCCATATCTTGCTGTACTGCTGTTTCTAACTGCTTTTCAGTTTTTTTCTTCCATCATTTTAGCCTATTTCTTTTCCTCTTCAAAGGGTTAAAGATTAGTGTAAGAGGGGGAGACAATATTAATTATCAATATACAAAACAGAGACCAAGAGGTGACTTTGACAGGGTACACCACTGTTCTTAGAGTTAGAAACACTGTTCTGAGCATTTGCACTTCTGAATCCTGTAGCTGTAGCAGCAAGAGTGGAACATGAATCTATGGTAAGGTGGCAAAGATGAAGAGGATACAATAAGAAGTCATCTATAAAACAAACAGAAAAAGAAAAAAATTAAAATCCAAATAAGGCCAAAGGATTACTTGAGAAGAGTTCTCAAAAAACAGAACATAAAGGAAAGGTAACTGTACTAAGGTCCAGAAATAGACAAAAGAGGAGTTCTATTGGCCATAATTTCCTTTGGTACAGGACTGCTATTTTTGAAGTCTAATCTGTTTAGCAGAAGTCACCATAAAATGCTAACTTAGATGGAAATCTTCCCATAGCATGATCAGAGAGATCAGGGATGCCACTGGGGATGTTTCCAGTATAAATCATATTTTATCTCACCTAAACTGTGAGCCTGCAACCATATACTCTGCAAGCTAATCAAAATACAAGTGTGATCCTGCTCTGCACATGGTTCAGGACAAACACTCAGACAAAATTAATTTGGGCAAATTGCCAACAACTGGTTGCAAATAGTCTGCATATTCTGAATTTGCATAATACATAGATGAACTTGTAACATAAAGACAATGAAGTACAATAGAAAGAAAAAAGCAAGATGCAGCTGCAATAGATAATAATGTTGAAAACGTCACTAAACGCACTGTCATTTAGACAACAAACTCCTGATATGTCTTATTGTCATTGTTGCTATATGCATGGGTATCCAAACGTGACTGGCCACAGAACCACAGACAGCAGAGATGTCAGTGCCTAGCAATTTGTCAAAATTCAGCAAGGAAGAAATCTGGGTCATTTGGATAATTATCATTTGAATAATCATTATCTTTCCAGACAGCCCAGTGTGTTGCCTCAGGCATCTTAGCAATTTCATCCAGCCACCTCAGTCCTGTAAAGCACAGAAAAGTATTTTGTGAACTTAACAGAACTTACAGGAAAAAAAAGTCCATTGGATTCCAGCTATTCTAACTTTTCTATACATTTTCAGGACATAGAGATGCCTCATTGGGATGGCTTTCTAGTTATTATCCTCATGATTAGTAATAGCTAATAACTTTGCTGTTGGTCCCATAATGTTAAACACACTCAGGAAATTATAGAAGGTTCTGCCTGAAAAGGAGAATGATCTGAATATGCAAGTTTTGAAGCAAGACAAAAGACAAGGAAGAGTCAGAGAAAAATAGTCACTTTGTATGTGCATAGACTCCCTAAAACAAGAGAGATTATAAATTAAAAGAGAGATTAGAATGAAAAAAAAGAAACAAAGTGACAAATATCAGCAGAAGAACAAACAGGAAGACAGCAAAAGAAGCACGTTTCTTAGAGATGCTTAGCTGCACCTCTGAGCAGAAGGTAATTGCCAGTGAATAAAAAGAGCAAACTGGATGCCAAGACAAAAAGCAATGATGGAGCACCAAGCACTTTGGTCAATATATTTGTAAATCTGCAGAAAGTCCCAGGAGGAAGAAAAACTCATCCTGCTTTCTGTTTCTTGAGATGGTAATCTTCTTGTGATATACATTTTCACTAAATTTCCTGACAGAAAAGAAATGCAACCAGTCCTAAAGGTTGCTAGGCAAATAGAGAATTAGCTGGATTTGCTGTGTTTTAACACACACATACATACTTATGCCAATAAACAAGCAAATATTAAAAAGAGCATTGGCCAATTAAATATATATCTCTTATATGGTCAGTTAAAATTAATTCTGGCACCGGAGGCAGCCTGGGGCTAGTCCTTGTTGTGCTTTGAAGTGAGAACATAGAAAACAGTTTCTTCTTCAGACTTACCAAGAGCTAACTAAATACCTGGGGTTTTATTGAGGGAGACGTATGTATTATGGTGTTCTTGTCATGGGTGCCATTTATATATTAGACAAAACAATAGTCTGACTTCTATAGGGGCAGGAAAGGGAAAATGGAAAGCTGTGCTCTGTTGGTTTTTGGCAACAGGGAATTATTAACAAATAAAAAAAGCCAGTTAACTTTCATTTAGAAAGAATTTGTATTGAGCAGTCATGAGTCTGGCATGAACACTTCAATTTAACCACTTAATTTATAGCATTTGATCATGAACTTTGCCAAAGTTTTTGCTACCCACAGAAGCATTTAGGGTCTGAAAATATTTCCAAATATATTCTTCTGGCAATCACTTTTAAAAGGAAACCACTACTGCGTTTTTAAACTTATTTGCTTCATATGAAATAGTATTTGTTGCTCTGGAACAGAGCATACCTGCTATTGCAGGTATCCTGGCTGACAACTGGAAACACCACACTTCTTACAGAATCACAGCATGGTGGAGGTGGGAAAGAACCTCTAGAGATCACATAGTCCAATCCACTTGCTCAGAGTTGCTCAGGGCCATTTCCCGTCAGACCTTTAATATCTATATGGATGGAGACTCTACAATCTCTCTGGGCAACCAATTCAAGTGATTGAACAACCTTATGGCAAAAAAAAGTGTTTTTCTGTGTTTAAACACAATTTCTCATATGCTGGTTTGTGCAGCATTAGCAAAGCTCCTTGCCAAAACCTGAGCAAACCAACGAGAGCACCAGGACAAACTGCAGCATATTCAGCAGAGCTGAGGTTGTTCAACCAGGGCTACCAACAGCAGCTTTTCCAGCCTCTGAGCTGCAACCAGCACTCCTTGTAACTGGGAAACACAGTGTGACCTTGTAAGGTCAAGAACTGGAACTGATTCAGACAACTTTGACTTAATAAAAAAAAAAAACACATAAAAAAACATGAGCAGTGTGAGCTGAGGTAAGCAGTGACTAACCAAGACCAAGGGAGGAGAGTAGGCTCGGGGCTATTGTGCAGCACATCCGGGAGGGTGAGGAGGTGGGGTGGAGGGGGAGATGCAGGAGAAGGGAGTAAAGAAGGAAGGCAGCAGGAAAGGGTGATGACATAGTTTAATAGAATTGATTTATGAATCACTGACTTTGTAAAGTTAATTCCATATTCAACTTTCCCTATGCTGCTCCCCCACTTCCAATAAAGTTGTCTCTGTTCTAAACCCTTGAACACATTGTTTGCTAATAGGGAAGTATTGCTCATGAGGGAGACACAGACAATGTTCATTTAATTTCCCAGCTTTCCCAGGAGACTCTGGAGGGTATTATTTAAGGAATCTTTTCAAAGGAACATATGTGTACTGGCCCTCTTTACTACCCACAGCACCTCCACCTAGACAACTTAATACATCAGTCAACATTTGCAAATCATCAGTTAATCAACAGTGAGGAAAGGTAAATTGAAATAAAATAACCTAAGTGAATAATTTCATTAGCTTTCCTCTACTATTCTACATATAGAAACCCTTGGAGACTCATTTTCTCTGGGGCTCGGTAACAAATGTGTTAAATGCTTGAAAAGAAAAGGATACAATTGTGAAAGCACACATGCAGGTAAAATTTTCCCAAAGGCTGAGTGGGAGAGCGTGTAGTGGGAGCAGACCTGACTTGGCTACTGTGTGTGCTATGGTAGATGCAAGGAAGGAAGTCTCCAAATGGTGGATTTAACATGGCTCTCTGCAGTCCCATCACAAAGCACCCGGGAGTGGCTTGTCCCTCCTGGCCCCTGTGGGAATCAATCTGAGGAAGCCTGATGCTATAGAGGTGTTTCCTGTATATTGTGTGGGAAACTCAGCTAAGTGCAAACTACTGGCAACAATGAGACAATAAATTATAATAAACAGGAAAAATAGCATTGGCTACTGAAATCAATGGCTGGAGCATATGAAACTTTCACAGCATTGATAAATGAATAAATACAACAAAAAGCATTGGTTTTTGAAAGAATGGGAAGTTTTATCTACACTGAAAGGCTCCTTTTCTGTTAAATAAATACATGCAAAAAATAAACACTGCTAAAGGACTTTGGCTAGGATTTTCAGCACTGGAGATGTGGTTTAGAAAACTGCACAATACGCCAGAGTCTGATTCCTTTGCTTGGCCCTGAACACAGTCAAGCAGAGTCTGAACAAACGGCCACCTGCTAGCAACCCCATTGCATCATCCCACCCTGTCTGCTACTCAGCCCTCACAAAGTGATCACAGATGAAACAAGCTGGCCTCCTCCTTCTGGAATATGATAAAAAAACCAGCAACAAAACTGAGCTTAAAAATACTGGAAACAGCCTGCTGTCCAGTGAAGGAGAGCTGGAATACTCTGAGGGTAACATACTGCTCATCCTGTGCACAGAGGCTATCATAGTGAATTCAAAGAAGTGAGCAGTGAGAGCTGAAATGAGTGGGAGTGAAGAGTGTGCAGTACTTCAGAGGAGACACTGAAACACCTTACAAGCCCAAGGGAACTGCAGTATTAAGTACTTTTCATTTAGTGCCCTTGTGATATCCAGGCTCTGTGGAAGCGTTTAAGAAAACATTCAGCTTCAGCTCAGGTGAGCCATGCCACCCAAGGCAAAATTAAGTCCTTCTCCACACATTCTCTGGAAGGCTCAGGGCCTTGTGGGGCCAAGCTCTGAGGGACAGTGCATAGCTTGGATAAAGCAGAAAAGTTTAGCCTGCATTAGAGATTTCTGCACTTCAACAACAAGAGGTCTGAGAGAATCCAACCAAAGATCTTTGAAGGGGCATAAATAAACTGTGTAGAGTGAAAAGTTACTCTTTCAGCATTGGGGAGAAAAAAAGAAAAACTAATGCAGTAGCAGAAGCATATAAATACACTCTGATTCTTCCTGAGTTAATTTATTTCAATTAATTTTATCTGAATCATACATCATCAGAAGATCATGACACAGAAGAAACAAAGTGCACAGGTGGGTGTGTAGATGGAATTAGATAAAATAATGGAATATGAGTTTTGCAGAATACACTGGATTGCTTGTTTTCTAGTATCTCAGAATGAATTGCTGAAGAGAATGCAAGAAAAGTGATGCACTAGGATCTTTGTATAGTGATACACTTAGTACAGCTGGTGGAGGGATGTGATTGTCCTGCTCTGCTCTGCACTGGTGCAGCCTCACCTTAGTCCTGTGTGCAGTTCTGGGCACCACAGTGTAGCACAAGAAGCTGTTAGAGTGCATCCAGAGAAGGGTTACAAAGGCGGTGAATGGTCTTGAGGGGAAGCTGTGTGAGGAGCAGCTGAAGTTGCTTGGTATGCTCAGCCCAGTGGAGGCTGAAGGCAGACCTCACCACGGTCCAGCTTCATCAGGAAGGAAAAGAGGGGCAGGTGCTGATCTCTTCTCTCTAGTGAGCAGTGATAGGACCCAAGGGAATGACCCAAAGCTGTGTCAGGGGAGGTTTAGGTTGGATATTAGGAAAAGGTTCTACACCCAGAGGGTGGTTGGGCACTGATACAGGTTCTCCAGCCTGAGTTCAGGGAGTGTTTGGTGTTGTCCTGTGCAGGGCCAGGAACTGAACTTGATGATCCTTGGGTCCCTTGAAACTCAGGATATTCTATGATGATTCTATTTAGGGATTTATCTGTTGTGGTATATAATGAAAAATTAGTTTGTTTTATTCTAGAGGAGAACTGCCTGGTTCAAAGGAAGGTGACCAACATGTAGAAAGCAATGCCAGAAAACTATGACTTGGGTGTTGAATAGCTTTTTGTGAGAAGGCACTCAACACTATGAAGACATTCAGCACTATGGCAATTTTACATGATGATTGGAAGGGTGAATACTCATTGTTTTCATTAAATTAAAAATTATGAGAAATCATAGGCAATGAATAGTGCAAGAGAGTGCATAGAATTTGGTTTCACAGAGAGAGGCAGCCTTCTGCTGTTGTCACTGCAGAGTACAATGTTCAGATCTAGGTACCTCATCACTGATACATGCTGTGTATTCTAATAGAAGAATGAAAAGCAGTTAAGAACATGCAAGGAATGACTTTTCTTAAAAATAACAGAGTTAAGTATGTCTAAGCTTGGCTAAGGCAATAAAAGACAATAGCAACCCCTAAATATTTAAACAACAAGGAAAGTGAAACCTTAGCAACAAGGGAAATAATCAGATTAACTCCAAGATACTTAGAAATGCTCTACAGAAAGTTCCATAGAGGTCTGGGTTACAAATGATAAAGTGGACAAAATCCTAGCAGAAGTATGATAAAGAGTTGTTCTGTACCAAGAGCTTGATCTGCTGGATGCCTTAGTGTTTTCTATCTCTTTCAAAGCATAATCATTAGAATAAATAAAATACAGCAATTTTACCTTATGAATATCAAAGTTATTAATGTAATAAAATATTTCTGAGATTTTTCCCTTTTAGTATGAAAAGCCTTCATTTGTTCATATCTGTAAATACACTGCTATAATTGAAGCATCATGTTACTAGTCTAACAACTACTCTGACAAGATGTTGAGCTGCATGCAAGCTTTATGTTAAGCATTTTCCTAAATACCCCATACATCTCTAAATGCTCCCCCCATGAAACTATATGAAGCAAACACATTACTGTATAAACAACATCTGACTGCAAACACAGATGTCACCTCTGTGGCTGTGAGTCTGAGCAGGAGAGGGCAGCATAGACTAGGAGTAACTATAGATCTACAAGGTCCAGAAAATACCACGGATTCGTAGGAGGAGGAGAGGGGGATCTGAAAGACTAAATGCTGATCTCTCTTACGTGTGACGCTCAGAATATTTGAAACCACAGGAAGTTGTTACCAGCCTTTCATCAAAGAGCCTCCCCAGCCTCTGTCATGGCTAATCTGTGCTTATATTTCTTTTCCAAGGTGACCTTACCTGGCATTGCAGCCGATGTTTGCACCGCAAGGATTACTGCACGTATTTCATAGCTTCTCAGGACACCTTCCTTTCCACCCCCAGCCTTCCCCCTACTCTCTGCCTGATCTTGATCTTTAGGCAAAAACATCTCAAGGAGAATTTATTTGGGTAAAATCTGAAAATCCATTTTCTTGTGTAAAAGGTCAGGAAAAAAGGGGATTGAATGAAAAAAGCATTTGGTTTTTTTTTAACAGTCTAGTGCAGTTGCATTTATTTATGTGATCCTTCCTTCTGCTCCTTCACCTCTTTTCACTAAGACTAAAGACACTGGATCTGAAAATGCCCTTCTGGAACCACACAAAAATCTTACCTCAGTGTCTGCACCTTCCTGCCATCCCCCTTCTGATAACTTTCCTTTGACTATCTGGGCCTGATTTTTGTCTACTTTTTGTTTTATCCTCAGTAACACTTTTGGCTCAGAACCTAGTCTATGTCCTACAGCCTTCAACTGTTTCCACTCTACCAGGCTGGTTTTCAGTCATTTGCAGCTTTCTCTTTAAAATATTTTCTTTCCCTTCTAAAACTAAGGAAAACACAGGTTTTATGATAGTATTATTTCTAAAAACGATTTCTGTAGCCCTGTAGCCTAAGCCCCATTCTTCTATTGTTATGTTATACTCCATACACAACAAGCTGGAGCATGTACAAATACAATGAAAGTGTTTAACATAAACCTTTTCTTAGCATTTCAGGATGAAAGTGGTCTCAGGCTGACCACTTACTTTTCTGTGAGTTTACTTAGGTACTGAAACCATAAAAACAAAGAGAGAAAATGAATTATTATTATTATTATTAGTAGTAGTAGTAGTAGTAGTAGTAGTAGTATTGTTATTATCTCAAATCCTTTGTCATGAACCAGAACCATATAGCACCAGGACCTCGAAAAGCATGGGCAAAGATTATTATCTCATCATTCAGAAGAAGAAAAAACCTTACCATGAAAGTGTAACTCGAAGCAGTAAGTGAATTATTTATTTGCATTTTTGTAAGGCATGGGTAACTACACACAGTAAAACTGAACTGGTCTCTGCTGTGAACCTCGTACTCTCTAAATAAACAGAGAAAACAAGGAACCCAGAGGCATAAAGAAAAAAACATCAAAGAAGTTAGCAACAGAGAAATAGAAGGAAGCTCTCTCTACTCCAAGAGCAGTGTTCTGTAAGACTGACTATTCCTTTGCACATTCCACAATTTCATGGTAATTAAAAATAATGACCTTTAGTATTCACCTTTGTTGGCTGAAGTACACAGGATAGGAAGAAATTATTTATTTTACCTTTTTATACCCATTACCACTGTGAACATTCAAACCTGAATTAAAAGCAAATTTTAATTTTATCAGCATAAGGTTTTTAGCAATATTGTTCCTTTCACTTGAACTTATTGTTCCATTCATAATTGAGTCTAATTATTCTGCAAAGTCTGGACTTACTTATCAGCATTAATTAATTTAGAAACTCTAATACAAAGGTATAAAACTGTCTTTTTAAGAAAGGGAGCCCATACTGTCGAAGATACAAGCCTACAATTTTCTGAAAACAGAGGTCTCAGACATACTCAGTCTTTAATTTTTTTCCTTTAAAAAATAATTAAAATTTCTTTTAAAAAGCAAAACAAACCAAAACAATCTTTTATTCTGCTTGCCTAGGAGGAAGAAATTCAGTATCAAGGCAACAAAAGTGTCCACAGCCACATTTAAAGCAAAGATTTACCACTAAGTATGAAGAAAGGGAAAAAGCTTATGGAAAAATAGTGTTAGCTGATTTTTGCTGCAAAGCTGAAGAAAATCCTTGCCTCTTTCTTTCATCAGAAGTAATAGTGAGCAATTGCATTCATATATGCATGAGTGTCAGTATGTATCTGTGCAAGGGAAAAGTCAAATGTCTGCCATCCTCTTTCCTCTTAGAGCACTACCCTGTTGTGATACAAGCTCCTTGCAGGACATGTAGTTAATCTGAAGAAGCTTGTTAAATAATAAATGCACAGCACTGGCAATTTAAAGTTATACATATCAGTTTCTGTGATGTGTTGAAGACTGGCATAACTCAATCAATCCAAATGATTTGGGATCTACTGCTTTCAGGACAAAAAGGCTATGCTGAAGAAGTTTAGAATTTAGGTAGGGATATGGTAGAAAGAGTGTAAATAGTCAGCATGGGTATGAAGGTGCTCCTCAAGCACAGATGGTGAACCTGCTTCACCTCCTCCCTCAGATGGGAAATGCTTCAAGGACAGCCCATCTGCCCATTTCAGACACTGGCTGTGAGTAAAGCTAAACACAGCTTTCCTACCAGTCACCTGAAGAAGAGAGACATCCTATTATCCCAAGGATGTCTGAGCAGACAACATGGAAAAATTCTCAATGCCTTCAAAATTTTCTTCCTGTGCTAGCATTTAGCTAAGGGAAGGGTTCTGAGGAAGCATTACACATACTTCCTTTCCCTTCTCCCCAGAATGATGCATTATTTGGAGTTTTAGTGGGTGTTGATGCTTTTTTGAGATTCAGTTACCCTTAAAGGTCAGAAACCTGAGGACACTAGCTACAAGTGGCAGATTTTGGGATCCTGGACTATTTCACAAAGGAAAGAGTCTGGAGGTGCAGAAATTAATGACCCCAATTAAGCAATTTCCATTTTCTGTCACTGCATGAAAAGAATACCATGCCAGAAATTTAAGCCAGGTGTGCATTTCTCCTAGACAACATTGTCTGTTCAAAATGGCCTAGAATATCAGCCAAAGCAGATACACTCACATGACACTAAAAGCCTGGAAAGAGGAAAAGCTAAAACACAAGAAAGATAAAAGACCCCTAAGAGGCTGTACTTCCAGCTGAAATTATTCCACTTACATACCATCCTTTCAGCATTACACTTAAGAAAATTAGCACCATGCAAACCTTGATAATAGAAGGACAATCAGGCAGCACTGTAGATGCTATTACAGGGTCTTCAAGGAGTGATAAACAAAGACGAGCCATTTGTCTGACAGTTGGACTGCGAACACAAGTAATTCCAGCTACCATACATATAACAAAGAGACACCATAGATACCAGAATGTATCACCGAGAGATACCAGATGACACTGAAGACACCAGAGATCAAAGCAATAAATTTTACAGAATAAGAAAAAGAGTACAATTATAGCTGATAGTCAAAAGAGTCAAATGCCAGACTGAAGTTCAAAAGCAGCAGATAAATATAATAATAATCCTGCTGTGCACAAGTCCACAAACACATTATCTGGATAGCCTTCAGAGAAAGAGAAAAATAAAACTCAAAATTATATCTATAGCTTATCTGCGGAGCAGTTTGCACTAACCTTTGGCAGCAATGACAGTGTAAAGGAAAAGTTCTTGATTTTTAATGAATGTTACTTTTGCTGACATAATTCCCTCCTACAGCAGCCATCTTCCTTAAAAAATAAAAAATCTTTCCCATGTTCAAGTTAGAAAGTAGAAGTAATGATCATATAGACAATTAGAAGAAAAAAAACCCAAACAGAAAAAGAAAAAACAAATAATGAAACAGACAAAACAAGACCAGAATTTTTGTGTAATCAAACACAGTTATTTTGCTGACTACTCCTCCACTTTCCCTATCCTTCATCTGTGCACCATCTTCTTAGCTTATAAAATCTTTACACAGTGAAATTTGTTTTCATACTTGTCAAAAATGTCAGTACATATTCTGGGCTAAGTAGAAGAGACAAATATCAGTTTTTATTGAAGGTCTTGAAATGTACCAAAACATTAGAAATTTTCAAACAATTAGCTGACAAACACAAAGACATTTAGCATAAATCAAAATTGTAAAATTCAGGTCTAAATTAATTATAATATTAACATTTTATTAAGAGATCTGAAGAAGATGAGCAGTAGTGAAAATGGTAGTTCTGAAGCATAATTGCAGAAACCTTCAGCATTCTGTTAACCCCTGCTTGCAGTATTTATAGAAACTTGTACCATGTCATTAAACTCTCTTGATATTTTGAATTTTACCCAGCAGTGGAATAAACTAAGACGTCTTGAAGCATTTTAGGCAACAACACATCAGACAGAGAAATAAATCTGTGGGATATCTGATCACCCAACAAACTGACTCATCACATGTATTGACCAGAGCCTGAGTCTGCATCCGGGCACCTTCCAGCTCAGGGAGGCCCATGTTTAACAATCTGTTCCAAATTGTACAGAGCAAAAAAAGTCTGAATATCTCATATCTTGGTGATGGCAGTGTCTCTCTGCCAGACAATTTGCTCAAAACATGAGAAATCCCTGCTGCTGAAATATTTGGGGGGTGGCAGGTGGTGAGTGGGGAAGGAAATGGTTTTAAGGAAAGTTTTATTTTTAGCAAGTAAATATTTATATGAGAAAATGACCAGTTAAAAATTAAACACCAAAATGAAGAATAAAACTGCTCCATGTATATAATCTAATTAATACATGGCAAAAACTGATAAAATGTTAATAACAATGTTAGCACTGAACACAGAATATTTAAACTTAGGACAGAAAGGAATAACAGATGGAACAGATATATACAGATCTCTTACACTCATATATCCATCTACTTATGAATATATTAGCATCTGACTCACAAATAAAGCATATTGAAATAGTCACAGCAGCAATATCCAGCAAAAAAAGTCAATCATGAAAATTTTAACGTGCTACCATTTATAAATATAAACTCATTTAAAGACTGGGTGTCTAGAAAATTATTGATTCTTTCTGTGCAATTAGGAAAAAGAAAATACTTTTCTAGTTAGCAGATTCAGTCCTGCACCACAGCCATCAACAGTACGCTTGCCATCAGCTACAATGGGAAAAGAATTACGCCGTGTGTTAGCTCTCAGCAATTACATTGACATTATCAGTGATTTACTGAGTGGTATTTCAAACATGATACCATATGTCAGCTGATACCAAGCAAGTTTGAGTGACAAAGTTCTGATCATAACCACTTGGTTAATAAATATCACAGCTATTGAGCCTCTAGAGCATTTAAACTCTGACAGCCAGGGCATCACCATTAAAAAAAAAAAAAACAAAGCTTGAAAAACCCTATGAGACTCAGCTCTGCGTTCAAATGACTTCCTCTTAGGTCTTCCACTTCTCGAGTTGATTAAGATTCAGTACATAGCTCTGATTTGAAATCGAGTGGTTCAGCTGAAGGGGAGGCTGAAAATTTTCCCCTGTTGATAGGTAGAAGTGGGAAAGAGTATTGCTAACACTTTGTGATGATTTTCAACCCTTTGCTATGCCAATATCCTTAAGAATTTAGGCTGCTGGAATATGTTTGCTCTTCTGAGCTGCATTTCAGAGACTTTTTAGAATTACTCTACAGATCCCAGAGGGCTTTGTAGACCATCAGTTGAAAACCACTGCTCTCTAAACACTAGTTTAAAAACCTATGGAAAGATTTTTCTTCATCATAACTAAACTACATCTTTTAAAATATCTACGCAATTTTTATTCTGTGTTGGTCCAAAGGATCTTCAGAGAATCCTTTCACTCTTGCTTTTATACCAGTTAAATGACACTGATATCAGTTATTTGTAATTTGAAGATGTTTGATGTCTAAAGCACAAAGACAGTTGTGCTTTAGAGAACATACACTCTCTTTACCTCTCTTTATTTTAATTGCAAATTATAAACATCTAACTTTACTCTTACGGACTTTTTTGACAGAAAGATCTAATCATGTTGATCAGTGTTGTAAGAGAGAGTTGTGTTTTTCCCCATCTTCTTGCATCAATTTCCCCTAGATTTTAATTTTATGTTATTTTCCAAGAGTCCTCTTGCACCTTAACTTTTTTTTTCCATATTCAAGGATATAATAACTCTATATAAATCAGGAAAGTAAATTTTGAAGCTGCAAGATTCTTGTCTCTTTTAAATTGAATTTTCTTATCCAGATTCCTCAAATATCAAAATCAAGATGAAAACAAATTTAAAAAAAAATTTAAAAAGGAAAAAATATAAGAGGAAAACAGTACCAAAGGAAAACTAAGTTTCATCATATTACTGGTATGCACAAATAATACTGGCTATTAACTTTCATTTTTAAGCTTCTATTGTAAGTTATAGGTCTTTCAAAAGATAGAATTTCAAACATGCTCTGTTAGAAAGGGTTATTTAGGTAAGAACAACAACAAAATGAACAAACTACTCAACATACAGCAGTAGTTTAAATCGTTATATTGTCTGTTTTGAATGATGTTCAGGGAGAAGGACATCATTAAGGAAAGGGCAAGGTAAATAATGAGGCACTGACTATTCGCTGCAGAGAAATAAAAAAAAAAAAAAGGGTTCTACAAGCTAGGGAGCCTGCTGCTGCATCATGCAGTTAATGGGCTAAGAGAGTCTGAAGTTACATCAGAGCCCTATACTGAGAGATCAGAAATGCAGGAAAAAAAGAAACTAGAACATCCAGGGTAAAATCAGCTGCTGTGTACACAGGCCAGAGGATGTTATTTGGCTGCAGGGGAACTGGTGTGGATCATCAGTTTGTACATCAGCTCATTAGCCTCATGCTGGTTAACTGTATTTTTTCAGCTGGGAAGTATTTAGGGCCACATGTTTTTCCCCTCCCTACTAGACTTACAAGGAGGAACAGGAAGAAATTTAAAGTAAATTAAGAGTAATAGTGAAGTATTGACTTGCTAAACTAGCTTATTGAAGTCTTTTAGATCATATGAGCCTCAAAATCAGAAGGGCAAAGAGACGTAAATGACAGGCAATGTACTGAAAATGATAAATCAATTTAGAACACGAAAAGTTTGCATGAATTTTGAAGTCAGCAGTAAAACCTATTAAGAAGAACAGGTGTGCTTGGTGATTTAGCCATGGTCTGGAGTCAAGTAATGATATTTTTACATACTCACTTGTGTGATCAGAAGAGGGATTCAGTGCTTGGTGGAGAATCTGAGGGTGGAGATGAGCAATACAGCTGTGTTAGCCCTTGACAGCTGCTGTTGAAGAGAGGGGTGGCTCCCTCCCACTGCCCTCTCCTTGCTCTTGCACAGGCTCTGGCATCTATCTAAATTGGCAGTGAGCTGGATTGAAGAACTTAGACTGGCAGAATATTAACACAACCCCTTCTCCCAAAGTCCAAATTGTACCAAAGAGCTGGAGCAACATCTCAGAGGTATTTCGAAAGCTGCATGTGGGCAGTAGTGCCATTTTTGAAACATGCCTCCCCCCACCATTTGGAGCATACAGATGACCAGGCTTCCTTACAAAACAGCTTGCCATCCCACATTTTTGGCCTAAACCCTCTGCACTGCTGTAGCAGGACAGTGGAATCTAGAAATACTCTTTCCTTTATGCTCTCCTTTTCTTTTGTCATTTATGGCTGCTATAAAGGAAAAAGAATCCCTTGTCTCTGAAAAACAACACTGAGATGGTGCAGCCAGAATCTGTTTGGAGGAAATCCAGCGTCTTCAATAAACAATTCAATTTCACCATATTTAACACAAGTGCCTCTAAATAATAGTAATATTTTGCTTTCAATATTATTTTGGCCTTTGACCAATGTTCCATTTTATGTCCAGTCTCTGTTACAATGCTTTTGACCTGTTATGTACTGATCTTTCTTTCAGAAGAGATAAACTTCTAAAAATAGTTCTTTATCTTCCCAAGAGTAATTTATAACTTTACAGCAGATTAAAATTTCACTGATGAATGGGGAACTGCTGATGGAGCTCAGCCAACACTAAAATATCCAATCTCACTTTGGTATCTTCCAAGTATTTTCTTCTTCAGCACAATACTCTCGAATTATTTCTGCTTGATGTCCTCTATGTCATGATTCTGCAGTTAAAGACAGCGAAATATTTAACAGTTGCACGTAACTGGGGTCAAAGATATGACTCATATATCTTTTGGAAGCAGAAGGTTGAATGTGGTGTCAAAAAAAAGGAAAGAGAAAAACTAAAAAGAAAAAAGGCCTCCCAAAACACATGCCAAAACTTCTGGTTTGTGGACAAATAGGCTAGCAATTCAGAAATAATTGAACCAATCACTGAATGGTTTTTAGACAGTATGACAGAGAGATCGTACTTTCCCTTAGGAATTCATAGTAACTTTGTAGTAAAGGCTCTAGTTCATAATTATGTTTGCAGTACTCTGTATTTGGAACAAGCACTATTATTTTGAGTACAGATACTTCCTTGCCCCACAGTCATCTTCACTGGCTCTGCATGTTCATGTCTACCTACACGCACTTGTCTGTCACAAGATATCTTGCTTAATGAGAGGTTAACTTACATATGCTTGAAAATAATTGCCTAGAAACTCATAGGAACAACTTGCCACAGGGTAAGCAGGGTGTGAAAACAAAATATATTGTTTATTTTTGTCAGTCCATCTAAAGGTGGCTTAAAAGAAGGCTGGAGAGAGACTTTTCTCAAGGGCATGTAGTGATATGAGAAGGGTAAATGGCTGAAGCTGGTAGGTTTAGATTAGATGTTAGGAAGAAATTCTTTACAGTGAGGGTCATGATACACTGAAACAGGTTGCCCAGAGAAGTTGTGGACTTCCCATTCCTGCAGATGTTCCAAGACCAGGCTAGATGGGCCTCTGAGTAACGTGCTTTAGTGAAAGGTGTCCCTGCCCTTGGCAGGAGTATTGGAACTAGATGTTCTTTAAGGTCCCTTCCAACCCAAAGCATTCTGTGATTCTATGATTCTGATTTTGATATGGTACCTATCTGTCTGGGTCTCTCTCTACACCCTGCCTCCAGTGAAAGGTTATGATGGAGAAAAACCTAAATATGGAGAGAAATGGCAGAACAAACAATGCAGTATAGGGGCAGTGCTAGATCATACCCTGATGACATGTTCATTTGCATAATTACCACAGTACAACTCACTTCTCTTACTCATTCTGTAAAAGTAATTTGGGTTTCCCCATCATTTGAAGCACAGAGGGATTTTTCTAACTCGGTTACCTTGATTGTGCTGAGGCAGGAGTCAGTAATATCAGCATCACAATCATCAGAGCTGGAGGGGAAGCTGCACATGGTGAGGAAATGGTGAGAGACAGAGAAGGATAGGATGTTGTCCTCAGCCAGGCAAAAACTGATAAGGGACTCAAACCATAAAATTATGTGAAAATTTCAGGAAAAATTTATCCTGACACAGGGGAAAATTGCATTCACTTTAGTTTTAGTACAGCCTTCTTCTAAAATTTCCACAATCTTTCGATTAATACACTACATTCAAGACAAGGCTCCTCCTATTTTTGTCCCTATCCACTCTTGTTCATATGGCCTCCAAATCATGCCCTACACCATGACCCTGGAAGTACTTACCAATCTGGCAGCACATCTTAGCCTGAATGCCTAAAAATCTCTCCCTAAATGAGCATTCCATATTTCAGCATGTCTTCAAAGACACCGTAAAACACATGCTTGAGACAGAATGCAGAACTGAGTATCTCTCTCGTAAATAAACTGAAAACCTCCATTAACAGGCAAGAAGAGATTATCAAACTCCTGCTGCCTTTAACCTGACCAGTCAGCAGCTAAGATCAGGACTCCAGAGGTGAAATGTTGTCATGTTTATGCACTGAATGCTCTCTATTCTATAGACTGTTCGTGTGTCAAACATCTACAGACTGCATGTATTGGCTTGAGAGAAAGTATTGTGAACCATATTCTCATTTGACATAGACAGGCAACATCTATTGACTCCAGTAGAACTAAATCAATTTAATTCAAAATATTTTTATTGTATTTTATCTATCAAGGGAGTTAAGGTCCTATGTCTATCACCTGCATCACTGTGGAATAACCATTTCCTCTTCCTTCACTTAAATAGTAACCATTTTTTTCCTCCTACCTAGACATTTTTGCTATATCATTGACAGAAAAACTTCCAACGTCATCTGGCTCTCCTTCCAAATGGCAACATTTTGATTGGAATTTATTGCTTTTTCTCCCCCTCAGAAAATTATACACTCCTCCCTCACTCTATAAAAAACATATGCATTTTACATGTAGTCATTTAAAGGATAGATTTTCAAGAAATTGAATAAAGACAAGTCATTCAAATTCTTATTTTGGAGAATCTTTTCATTGAATTGTAAGATCTGTTGCCAAGAATATTGCTATATTCCCTTCCCCCTGCCTGAACTGATGGACATGCCTGAAGGTAATTGGTTTCTAGAAGGTAAGAAAGTACTTGAAACTCAATCTACTGCCAACAGAGGTAGGTCCTTCAGGTAGCTGGAGAGGCTTTGCTAATGAGAGCCTAGTTCAATCATTTACATTTCTTTGGTGGTTATTTTCTTATGCAAATGAACAGACTTTTCACCACATAGAAACAGGCAACAACCGACTGTTAAATGAATTGCCTCTCACTTAATGAAAACATCCAGCTCCTTTCTTATGAGTTTACAGAAGGTTATTTGTTTGGATTATTATAATCCACAGCACTTTGATGTTCACACCACACTGGGGTTTAGACACCAACACTATTATCTGTAATTGCAACTGCAAAGTTCCTCCCTTCAGAGACATACCACTCTTACTACTACATTTTTATCAAAGGATGCAAAGACAAATATATACAGCATAATGAAGGCAGCCTAGAATATCCAATGACTTTTTCCTTTTTTTTTTTTTTCGTTTAATAAGGAAGCAAACCACCTTGAATTTCTTTAGACATATTCAAAGGAAGGAGGTAGGAAGTGACTAATAAAATTTAAAAAGAAACCGGTTGCGTGTTTTCGATCATTCAGTTAACATCCTAACAGGGTATAACCCTCACGGTTGAGTGAAAGGGACAAGGTAACAGTATTTTAAGCTCTGTATTTCTTTAAGACCAAGCAGGCCTTCAGCCTGAGGTGGTGATGAAGGGAGTAAACCAAAGTAGTTAGATCGGTGGGGAGCTTTCATCAACTCTCCTGGATTAAACAGGAAAGAAAATAATATCCTTAACTCCCTTCTAGAGTTTACAAGAATGACACAGACGGTGAAGTTACTGCGAGGTAACTACGGTGTGGTAAAAGCAAATGGTTAACTGCATGCAAATATAGTGTTAAGCTTTAATTTGCTTCTTTATTTCTGTTTCCACACTATCTGAAAGCTGCTGCTGCCTCTACCAGGTGTCAGGAACATGATCCTCTTTTGTTTGATGTCACAAAAGATCAATCTGAACCTTCCTTAGCCTCTAGCTATGTTGAATTCTGTAATGAAGAGTTAATCTATGCGCAACTCGAAGGTTAAAGTTACAATTTCTTCTTTTCTGAGTAAAGGGGTGTATCCTTGCAGATATTTTGAACCCCCCTGGGAGATCCTCCCTCATAACACATCATGGTCTGCTGAGGATTATTTTTAAACTCTCTTTTTTTTTTTTTTAAGCGAAGCTTCTCAGACCTCTGCAAACATTTACTGGTTAAAGCTCAAAGACAGACATCGGATGTTTGAAGAGGGTAATTTTTTCCCCTCAATTGTAAGGCACTCACGTGCTTATAAAAATAATTTACGTCTTTTCTTCAAGTTTATTTATCATTTACCAATAACCTTTTTTTTGTGTGTGTTTGTAATGACATAAAATAGGGCCTATTCCCACTGAATTATGCATTGCATATTAGAAGTTAGCCTCCAGTCACAAAGCCATTTCAAACACTGTACTACAGTATCTCATGCATTTTCATTGGACACTGTTTGTACTTTCATAACTCATGCATATTTTTAAATGTCTCTTCCACTTTGTCATCTCTCAACTTTTATTGCAAAGTGTTAAATATGCTCCTGACGCTACTGAGCGCACGTTCTCATCAGCTGAAGAAACTAGTGAGTAACTAGTCACCATACTCTACTGACAGGATGGATATTGTGCAATATGTCACACTGGACTCCATTTTCAGCTCTTTGTTTACTTATTATTTGCATCCTTAATTAAGATTAAAAACTTTAACATAAATAATTCTCTTCAAGAAAGTCATTAATTTTTTTAACTCTGAAAGGACATATGAAGACACATGAAAGCAAAACCCTACTTCCAGTAGCACAGAAAAAAAATCTGAAAAAAACAATATCTAGGAAATATTATTTGAGTATAATGATAGGTTATCGCCATCCAGGTCATGTTTTTAACTTTTAATGAAAAGAAATAAAAACATTTCATGAAAGTTGCAACCTCTGTTTGTCTGCATTACTAAGGGGAGACTTTTCCAGGAGTAAGGAAAGAGTTCTCTTTTGATTTTCTCTGTTAACAATGGACCATGACTAAGGGGAAAACAGATCTGCAAACATGTCTGTGTTGGCAAAAGCTGTGGATTTATGTCACAATCATTAGTTTGAGTAATCTTGTGAAGGATGTTAAGTCCTACGTGTGAAGCTTAACATTAACCTTAGCAAACAATGAGCACAAACTCCTATTGCTACTAAGATTTTAAACAAAGAAAAGCAAATTATTTAGTAGCATTTTAAAAGGGAAATGCAATGAAAGCATTGTGAAATAATGCACTGCAATAATGTGCAAATGCTGGAGAATTAATGGATAAGGTTGGCTTTGTGCACTGATTAGCACAAAGGAGTTCAAAACCGCTGGGTTCCATCCAAATACTGGCATTAAATAAAAATAATAATGAAAAGATTCATCCAGTAAGATACATATTTATCTTTATCTGAACATCTTGAACACAATAAACTCTAATCAAAATAACAGTAAGGGTTTACTTATTTTTTCTTTCTTCTAACTGAATCTAAGATCATATGAAAACTGCCATCCCACAGGAATTTAGACAGAACTTTTTTCAGTACTGCTCATAACTTGCAAGTGAAAAAATATCTCTAAAATATCAAAAGAAGTCAAAATAAACTATAAATTAAAAAATTACATTTAGGTGCCACTGAAATTTGGAACAAATTTTTGAGATAGATTTTATACCTTGACTGACTTTGTTCTTCATGCAGATAACTGTCTGCCAGATGACAGTGTTTTGGAACCCTAAAATACGAAAGTACATGCATACAGCTGCTCAAGTTGTTTCCATTTAGTGGTGTTTAAACAAAGTGCACTTATAAAACAAATTTCATACAATTCAAAGCACTGTTTTACTGTTGATGCAAGTGGAAACCCATTACCCAGGAAAAGGTTCCACTTTAATTAGTTTTCAGACCATGTATTTATAGTGCAACACTTCTGTACAGGTGTACATTGTAGAAGATCATATTCATAAAATGGCATTTATGAAACAACTCTTAAAATGCATGAAGCAAATTGCAACAAAATTTAGAGATTTTCTGCTCTACCATCAGGGCTACTCAGCTGACTGTCCTTAGCACAAGTGTTGTTGCTCCATTGCCTCTGGACAACTATTGGAGTACATGATAATACTACTCATAAAATGAGAAATTACTGAGTATATTAAAGTTAAATTTCTGGTCCTACAGGCATTTACTTGTTCAGGAAAATTACTCAAATATCCACCCCCCACTCTACTCATGGGTTAGTTACAGTCTGGTTTAGAGCTGCATCCTCTGCTTTTCCCTGGAATGCTCGAACCTTCAATTGCTGGTGCATCACTGCTGCTGATGGCCCTTTCTACATCCAGGCACTTTGATGTCCTGCCAAAGAAGGGGGAGGCAGCCTAGTTTCATGTAACTGGTCATATGAATGTTCAGTGCTCTTTGAGTCTGCTGAGGATTATCTTTTCTGCCCAGGTGTGGGTCATGGACCTCTAACTGTCAGGGTCTGATAGGATCTTAAGGGAATTCAAACACAGCTGGAGAATGTGGGTGTCTGCATGTTGGTGCAGACCAAGGAATGTGAATTTCCAAGAAATAATGATGGTGGGAGGAAAATACCAGGCGTATTGATTGCTGACAGAAGCCATATTGGTGCCAAAACTAAGAAACAGTGAGGAGCAGGCATTCTTCTGAAGCTGTTACCCCTATAAGGCTGCCAGCTGAAAGGGAATGCATGACATCTAGGACACTGCAAAGAAGTGTCTCTGTGGCACACAGCTCTCAGCAAACTAACCATCTTCCATTTAGGCTATCGATCGCTATTTACAATGCACGTTTTTCTTCTGGTCTCCACCCTCTTTCAGAATTTGTACATTGTATCCTCCTTCCTCTCCACACTTTGGTAGCTTCATGTTGTGCGTTGATATATGTGACAGACACAAAAAAAATTTTAAAAAAGAATGCTCTGTTTTGTTGCCCAGGGATAAAAAAATAAGCCCAAACAACAAAACAATTAATTCCTTTATAAAAGTACGAATTTCTGGGCACACAATGATTCATCATGTTAACAAAATAACAAAGGCAGATTTTCAGACTGTGTCTGGATTCAGATATGAAAGAATACAATATGTGAACAAAGAATCCAAGATTTCAAGATTTACATCTTTACAGACTCATTTTTTGCCTTATATCTTACCAGTTCTGACATACTTTACTCAAATTTTACATTTTTAATCTGATATTACTGCTAAATGGAGAAGATATGCTCTCATCCATGAACCAAGCAAAATCACAAGGTTTCACAAATGCAGATGACTGCTAAAAAAAAGCAAACTGGGAGGGAGGAAGAAGAGAGAAGAAGGAAGGAACAGTTATCCAAACCAGCATATGCAAACGAGACATATGGTTGAGCCTGCTTATTCCACAAGCAACATACTCATTGAGGATGACTCATAAACACATGAAGTATAGTACTTAGTACAATCTAAAATACAAAAAACAGCCCATAAAACAGGTTTAAATATGAGATGTTTATACCAGAAAAATAAATCAAAAACTTCAAGTTCTTTATATTTGTCTTAAGTATGTGCTATACGTAAGTTATTTTTTCATCTTTCTTCCTTCTATAATAAGAAAAAGAAGCAGTAGCAGTAGCCACACTGTAATGCATGATATCATCTCTAGTCTGCAGAAATTCTGAGTTACTTTTTTGAATAAATGCTACATTTTAAAACTCAATGATGTGTGAGTTCATACACAAGTTCACAAAGTGGAAAGAGTTTTATATTGATAAAATCAGCGTAACAAAGTTTGAAAAATACCAAAGGTCTATGCAGGGCTCTTTAATCTGTCCAAAAATCAAAACATCATTAAATTATTTGATGAAACAGAAAAACTCCACAGAAAAACTCAAGGTATCAGCTGAGCCTGAAATCTCTGGTCTGTAACTCCCTATATAAAGTCAACAAGATGTTGGGTATTTACTACTGGATTTTTGCCAATAACTGTCATCTTAAGATAATGTCAGAATGTGGTCAGGCCTTAAAACCAAAACTTGACATCAGGATATTTTTCTAGGCCTGACAGTGTAGACATATGCTTACACTTAAGTCACCAGGAAGCTCCCCAAACACAGAGCAGGGAGAAACTCTTCCTACATTACAACAAAAATCACTGCTTGTCCAGAAAGAGCAGGAGGTTACCCCTGATTTCTGAATAATACCTATGACTTTGGCCAAGTCCTTCCCTCTGTGGACCAGGTGAACAAGGTTCATCAGATGGCCTCTTTTTAGTATGGATGGGCTCTGGAGAACATCTGCCTCTCAGTCTTGATCTGCTCATCTCCCCCCTGCCTGGAATGGAGGGGTCTGGGACAGCATCAGCATCCCACCCCTTGGCAGGCACAGAGAGCATTCAGGTCCTTGTGCTGTGTTTGCTGACCAAGCAGTCATTCCCCATTTCCTCCAGGTGGAAATGTCCCCTGGGTTACATCTGGCCTATCAACTCTAATTGAACTATCTCCTGGTTTGCATAATCTAATTAGCCACTCTTTTCACCTTCCCTGCTAAGGAGAGCAAAGACCTTTGCTTAACCTTTCACTTTCACAATTTAACTCATTATTAAAATACAGCTACACAATGACTCTACCTTTTCCTGATCTATTTTCTCTTTTCCCAAATGTTCGTTATATTCTATAATTGTTGCTATCTATTCTTACCCTGAAACCCCAAAAGAATGCAATCTCATTGGCCATATGTCTTGCAACCAGGAAATGCACAGAGATAAAGGGAAAGAATAACAGAATAAACCTGTAGGAGACAAACATATACTATCCTGCCAGAGGAGAGATTTAAAGCACTAAGGTGGGCAAAGTTCAACACATAATATCCTTAGAATTGAGGTGATATACAATGAATTCAAATTCTTAGAAAGCTCTTTTTGAGTATTATTGTATTCAAAGTAAATACTATTACATCCATTCTGCAAACTGCTTATATTAAAAACCAATTCCAAGTATTTGAAATGTTTACCACAAGACAATGATGGTTCTTTTGATGTTCCCTTCAAATAACATAATTAGAAGTCTGGGGACAGAGTGCAACCTTTCAAAGAGAAAAGGCTTCAAAATTGCTATTTTGTTCTAGCTGCAAAGAACTCAGACCAAATTTTCACCAAAAGACTGTAATAAAGGGAATAAGACTGCAGCATAGCTGTGCTGAAACTTTGCTCTTATGACAAAGCTGTGTATGAAGAGGATAATGCTCAATAGAACATTGCAAATCCCCCATTCATGAATCAAACTGCAGTGTAGGTACCACAGTGCAGTGGCTTAAGAGTGATTGAACCACATTATGTATCAGGATGCATTCTTAAAGAGGTTAATGCAATTTTTTCTGTTCAATGCTTTATGAAACCATGCAGTGTAAAGTATGAATAATACAGGTATTATTAAATTATACAGCAAAACACTCAAGAGCTCAACAGTAACGACAATTTTTGTGATTAGAAATGGGTTTAAAACTTATTTCTTGAAAAGGTCACTGAAATGTCTTAAGCTACTGACAAACAAGAAAATTCTATAGGGCCAAATTCTTCATTCATTTGCAGCAACTATAGGTCATTATTTTCTGGAAAATGGAGATTTGACCCCTCTGAAGTTTGATAACATTTTTTTATCTCATGTCAGCCTGGTCCTTGGTGCATGGAGAAGATATAATTAGTTTTTAATTCTAAGTTGGATGGCTGGCATCCTTAGGAGAATACAAATAAAAAATATTTTTAATAAAAAGTGTTCTCATAGCCAATTCTATGTACTGGGAGAATGCAGATGATCGTGAGAAACACATTTAACCAGGTTCCCTTAGAGGTTATCTGCTGTTTATTTTAGTCTATTTGATGTCCCATAAGTTGCTGACCACTATCTTACTTCTTCCAAGTTATGGAAAGGTTACTTTAAATATAGTTATTAGCATCTCCTTTGTGTACAAAAACTTCACTCTCTTTCTCTTTTTTTCCCTTGTCTGCTATTTGTCTTATTATGAAGTGGAAAATGGAATCAGTTTATCTCAGCATATCTCATAAACAGTGCTTCATTTTGCACCCAGGATAAAGTGAACATTGTTAGTATTCCTTAAGAGAGGTTGATAAGTCTCTTGCAGCAATCTATAGGTTTGTGGGACTTAATTCTTCTGTGTTGGCACTTAAAAATACTTACGGCAGGTTGGCAACTGCTTGATTTGGCCAATAACCAAATTTTTGTAATCCATGACATCAGAATAAACTGATGTTTGCAGTTCCTGTCAAGGTCACTGAAGTGCTACAGGATTCATAGAAAGCTCCACCCTTCATATATCTACCTTACTTTTAAGCTTTCCAATGTGTAAGGCTGCACAGCTGCTTACAAAATGTGCTAAGAAGAAAGAGGAGAATCCATAGTGAGACGTATACAAAAAACCCCAAAACATATCTGTTTGCTGTTAATGGCGCTTTAATTTGTTAAAAATGTTTGTCTCTGGTTCCTTCTTGGTTATATTATCATGTCAGAGGAAATAACAAGAAGATAGGAAAACAAATTCCCAACGCTTGAGTCCACTTTTTCTCTATCAGCTGTAGAACTTAAATTCATCTTGAGCCAGACCAGGAATGGGAAGGAGAATGGGCCACAGCACTGTGCTTTCAGCTGGCCAGCTGAAAAGGAGAAGGGCACATATGCTGCCCTGAACACTGAAGAGCTCATGGACGGCTGGTGCATGGAGAAACACAATACATCTCCAAGTCCTTTCAGTCACGCCCTAAAAAGTTTTTGTTGAAAGGCACAATCTTCCACCATTTAAAATTTCTGACATTTTCTCAAGAAATATTGTAAATTACAGGCATATCCAGAATGATACCAAAAGGTAAGAGAATCCCAGGCCTATTTCCTCTGACTCACAAACCTGGACATATAATGAACACCTTTGTTGTTGCAAGGCACTTTTCTCTAACTGCTGTACTCCCTGTCAACAGACTATTTCCTATATATTCTAAAATAAAAATAAGAGCTAATATTTCACTCTCTTTCTCCCTTTTTCTTCCTCTTGAAGTAAGCAGTAAGATAAATGGCTTAATTAGCAACAATATATCTTATTGGATTGGTGTATATAGAAGTCAATATATACAGCCATAAAATGTGTTTTATGGCTATAAATACTTACATGTATATAGACTACATTATACCGATATATACATCTTTGCAGGTGTCTGGACAAGGTGATTTTTTTTTTTAAGTTACTGTAAATGTATATGAATCAGTTACAGAAAATTGAAGCATTTCTGCATTTAGAGCAGAAAGCAGCTGGGACAAAGCAGCATTAATGTACATGTATCTCAACAAGGCTGGAACACGGCACGGTGCCGGCAGTGAAACTGTGCAGGGGTGCTAGCCTGGGTTTGAGAAACAGGGCAGCAACATTTTTACAGAGATTTTCTGAGGCTGAGCTGACTATGAGTCACAGGAACTCCCACTCCAGAGGCAGCTCTCACGAGGCAGCTGGAGTTTTCTAACTCTGAACTGGGTTTGCATGGAATACCAACAGAAGTATTGGAGTATGCAGACATTTTTATACAGGCTAAAAGCAAATTCAGCAGCCTAGCTCTCATAAAAGTTCTGGGTTTAGTGGTTGAATCAGCACTGGTGATGCTCCAGTGGTGACCCAAGTGAGGGAAAGTTGTAATGTTGCAACTCGCATGAGAGCTTCTTGCATGGGGCAAACTTGCAGGCAAGTTAGGACCTATGCCACACCTCTCTAGCTCAGTGTCTGAGCTAAGGAAGTTTGAAAGACACTAATTTGACTTTTTGTTTTCATTCTTAAGACAGGATTTTTATGACCATGCTGGTTAAATGGAGTCTTAGGTGTCTGGGAAATTATAGGCACAACCTGAATACAAATAGATCTTTGAGTAAGATTAAGGCTGTAAATGAGAGCAAAATATGGGTTAGACACCAGGAAAACTCTGCTTTTGAAAAGGTGGATATATAAGGCTTCTTTTTTGAGAACTCTTCCTAACTTAAAATTGCATTTCAAGTGAGGTAGTAGGCTAGGTTGAATGGTATTTTCCTACTTAGATAAAGTTATATCAGTTTTTCTATTTGCAGTATTGAACATAAAGGTATCTTGTCTCATTTATCTTGCCTCTGGTAAGGGTTTGGTCAATCTGTACTCTCAGTCCAAACATGAATACAGTACTGGCATTCCTGTCACTGCCAAGTGAACTCAAATTCAAACTCTGGCTCTTTTAAACTGATTTTAACTGGAGTGTTAGCATTATCAAAAAAAAAAAAAAAAAATTACCTGCGCTTTTGTGACCTGGGCACTGTTTGGTTTAAATTTCTGAGGAATTTATGCAATTATGGCAGGGTCTGAACAGCTTTCTCCCATCATATTCGTTTAGTAAATCAGACTTGTGTCTGATCCTGAAGCACGGTTGTTCTGATCGCACATTGTGCGGGGTTTCTAATGCATGACTGAATGCTTGCTTTGTTCATCTTTTCCCTGCTAGCAGCCTGTTCTCTTGTTAACTCTTCCTCAATAAGCTATGTGTCAAGTCCTGTCCTGGAGGAAAAGATGAAGTCAACCAGATAGTTATTGCAGTTACAGTTCAGTCACATTTAGGCGTTCAGCACCTTGTTGACTCAGTTGCAGTACTGCAGACTTTCCCACACTGTTTACTTGACACTTGCAAGTCCAGCCTGTACCAACTTCCATTGTATTAAGCAAACACTCCTCCTGCACTAAAATTCCACTCATTGTTAGTGCTAAAGCAACAGGATTTTGTCCAGTTCGCAGACAGCAGAACCTATTGTTATAAGAAAACTCTCCCAAGATGGAATCTGAAAAGAATCATATGACCCAGAAAAGGATTAGCCTTCAGGAAGTCTTTGGGCTTTACCATTTTGTGAAGGCATCCCCAGAGAGAGCAGAAAATAATAAAGTAAAACATATTTCTGGACTGAAGCCTGTTCCAAAATACATTATAGGCACTTTCAGTTGTGTGAAAAAAGATCATGTAATGGTTACTAAATGAGACTATGACTTAGGGAAGGGAGATTGTGGTGATTTAACACAAGTGAGGTCAATAAACTTGAATAAAAGAACTTTTTTACTAAAGGGAAGAAACAAAATCATCTTTGTGAAAGTAACTGCAGTTTTTAAAATACAAGGCAATTACATCACATACTGTTACACACGCAACCCCTACTGCTCAAATAGTCATTGACAATTCCTCCTCAGAAAAGATTTCTGTTCATTTAAGTTAATTTCCATTTTCTTCAGCACATAAAATGAATGTGTTGTCATTCAAATTTTTGTAGTCATGCTTATGAATTTAAATTCTGCTTATAGTATTTAGACATAGGCAGACTCTGCTAATAAGAAAAGGTTGAAATTTCCTTTTAGTGTAAGGAAACATGACTGCTTTTTTCTCATTGATTGAGATGAACACTGTAAGTTAAACAGTTTTATTGAGTAATATATTTTAAATATAAATTATAAATATAAATAAACAAAATTCTATCAGCAATTATGGAGAAGGAAAGGAACAGATACCTTTAGATATATTAAAAAAATACACATTTTTCCTTGGATAGAGAGAAAAATTCACATATATGTCTATAACACAGAACATCTCCTGTATCACAAAAATAATTAACTTTCCATCAACATCAGCAGTTTCTGGAAATAGCTATTGGCACAAAAGAGTAGACTGCCTTAAGAAGCATGAAAGTAAAAACTGTGGCACCCAGGAGGCATTTTCCTGGAGTTAGGGATGGTGCACACTGCCCAAAAAGAAGGCTGGAGACAGGTCCTCAGCCCCCCTCATGGTCACCCCAGCAGGCAGCACTACCCACCATAGAGTCGTGGGCTGGGAGGAGGCACAGCAGCACCAGGTATATGTAATAAAAATCTCATTGTCTAAAGCCCTAGAGTGGCTTTTCCTTCCCACTCAACATCCATAGATGGCTCTTCACCTGTATTTGTGCCAGGCTCCGTCATTGGCCAGCTACCCCTGAGCAAGTGGCCTGGTGGCAGGCCACTGTTCCACTGAGCCCTGGAAGGAGAGACCATGCAGGGCCCCTCAGCACCAACAAATTGGATGTTTCTGTCCTAGCGAAGCTGTAAACAAAAGTTCAAAGAAATCAAGCCAAGCTAAAAGGGAGCATGGGGCACTAAGGGTGTTTCATCCTCATGGTGTTTCCTAAGGCAGGCACCATGCCACAAACCACTCCTCGAGGAGCTCCTCAAGCTAAGCAAGGGACAAGCAGCAGAAGTATTTTTATGGCTCTTCATCATGGTTCTACTAAGCTAATGTCAGCAGAGGTAAAATTATCGAAGGGAGGAGACAAAGATCAGATTGCATTTTCTTCACTCCCTCACTTCCTTAGTTTTAATGCTAACCTCCACCACTGTGCATATGCAGTAAGGTCACACAGGGAAAAATGTCCCTTTTATTTTTTGTCCCCTGAGAATCACCTTAGAGACTGTATTAGCACAGGCCACACAGAAAGTTGTCACACTCTGACGAATGCTCCCGCTTACCCTGTGGCTGATGGCCAGGAACATCCCCAGCTTCTGGTCACCCTTTGAGGCAGATGAGGTGTGTGGTGTGCAGCCCCAGGCCCCGTCTGGCCCAGAATGCAGCTTCCCTTTCCTTCCACTGGCCAAAGAGGAGGGTGCATTTTGTACACGCCAGTTAGAACTACTTTGGTTGGTACTTAAACTTCTAGATATAATCTATACCTTTGTTATTATTCTTTGAAATGCTACCCAAAGCCTAAAGGCTCTCTTAGGGCAACTGTGTTCAGTTTTAAGCCTATAAATAATTTTATATTACTCACCAAAAAGTAGGAATCCAATTTTCTTATGCCACTATTTTGAAGGTATTCAAAATGATTCACATTATAAATCTTGTTGAAGGATACATGCCTGAGGTGTGGTGAGGATATACAGGAGCCAGCAGGGTGAAAGGAAATGTAGCTAAAATAAGCAGATGGGTGGACAGATGGGCATGAGAGGAAGAAATAATATTAATCTGCAAAATAGAGAATAAAAGTCCCAGGAAGAAAAAGTGAAAATGAAAAAGTTATAGTCAAAATATAAAGAATGAGATAGTTTACTCAGTGTCCTAGCAGGAATTCAAGGTTCCTGCTGCAGAATTTTCCCTTCTTTTTAACTGTAGCTCAAATTTGTTAATGTGAAAAGAACATATTTCCGGGCTACAATACTTTGTTGTGAATGGATACATTTGTGCTAATTAAGGATAAGACAAATCTTTCTGAAATTAATGGAGTACGTTGACTTCTCTAGACTTAGTCACGTTCTTGAAGGGATTGAGACATTGAACTTCAGCAGGGGGGTGTGTGTTCATATTTTCAACAGCTGTAAAATCACATTATTTATCATAGTTCCCTAATGTGAAAAATAGGTCCTCTGTCCATGTGGCAGAAAGGCTATATCCAACCAGGATTTGCAGCTCTCTCTAGGTATGGACTTGATTCTTTCTGTGGAAGCTCACATACCAGATTTGATGTCCCTGAAGGATCAGTTAAGTTTAGCTAAAGAATTTAAGAGTAGCTATGATTCTTTTATGAGAATGCATTAAATATATACTAAGGATATATAATCTAAGTAAGTTTTTATGGACAAAGAAGTCCATTTTTCATCCTTTTCAATACAGTACTGTTTAAAATAAAAAATCTCCACAGAAGCACTGGGCTCTATGAAAAAAATGGTGGATGTCTTTCGATTTATATAGAGTTAACTTTAAATGAAAAATACATTCATAACTCTTCTCTATCTAATTTTAAATATTGTTGGCCAAAGGAACTCAAGGACTTTTCAAAATGAGTGTATAAAATATATTTCAAAATAAAATAGACCCATATGTAACAAATCGAAATAAATTTGGGAAGCTCTTGGGATCTCTGAAACAATGTAATAACTGTGTCTGTTTCTACCTGATTGCATTGTTCAGGTTTTATGGTATGGTTATACAAGAGAATAATCTCAATTCCCCAACACTAATGAATGGTATGGTTAAATGAAGCCATACTAAACCATTACTCCACCCAAACCCACCATCTGAACATTGCAGAATATTGCTAGGCTCATGCCTGTACAATCTTCTGTTTAAATCACAGGGGAAATCGGTGTTATAGTCAAGATAGTATTTAGCAAGTTTGCATATGTTATTAGTGCTCTGCTGAGCCACAGCTTAATAAGTATCCAATTTGAGATTACTGGCCCTTTACCCTCTAATTAACCCTTCTCATATTCAAAATAAAGAGGAGCAGCTCTTTTGCTTGACACTACTATCCATGTTGCTTCATTTCCTCTCATTTAGCTAATATTTTGGGGAATAAAACTGACCTAAATCTATTCTATTTTTCTCCCTTCAGGCAGGACAAGGTATATGACTCAAGTTAAATACAAGTATTGTAAATACAGTAAATGCACTAAATATAATTTGGGAATATGGTGAATAAAGTGCTGTACTTAGTGATGTGATTTTTTTAAAGTTGTTTAGAACAGAAAGAGGGCTTTGGCTGAAAGTTTGCCTAACTTTTCTAATTACACAATTTTATTTAATAGAAGATATTACCTCTCTCCATAAGCCTTTCCCAGACAGTTTTCATGACTACAATAACCTGCTCCTTTTTTGATGCAAATATATTTTAAAAACCCAACTTTTGTTGGAACAAATGTCCATTAAAAATATATCATGCCAAAAACTTTGTAACGTATTTCAAGCGACAAAATCTCCACTCCTCTACCTGTCATGAGAAACTCCTGCTGACATACAGCTTAATGCCAAGCCCAGCTAAAACCTCACCAAGTTTTATCTCTCAAAGCAAATAAAGGATGTTCATCCAAATGTACTCCTAAAATTTTAAGACAACTAAAATTTATTTAATTCTGGAGCACAAAGTTCCTAATTCTACTAAATATGATCAGAAACAAAGTGGCCTTATGAAAAAGATGCCTATTAGCTGATTAAATTAGGTAACTAATTCATCTTCACAATCCTTGGGCAAGTAACTTGTAAATTGCTGTTATATATGGAGAAATGTATCCGTTCTTTTAAAATACACCAATACCGTGCTGAGAATACAGCAGTGTAGAGTGCACTGTATTCTAAACAAGTATCCTGCTGAACAAAATTAATTAGTGATAGGATGCATAAAACCATAAAAGCACCAAAGCTGAATTATCTGTAACATCTCTCATACCTGGATGTTCTACTGAAATAAGAATATAATTGAACCATCTTGTGGTTTTGCAAAAAACCATGACCCTGTAAAAAAGGGGCTCACATGCTTACTATTAGTCCCATATATGCCAAAGGGTTTATTCATGATGTGCATAGATATGCAAATACCCGCTCCTTTTCTGGCCTACGGACTAAATTGGAAGCACTCAGGGTTATCTCTGTTCATTTTTGTATTTTACTTACATTTTAAAAACTATTTTTTTTCTTTTTGTATTTTTTTTAAACTAAGAAGTCTCCATCAAATCATTTCCATCTGTCTCAGCACATATACAAATCTTGAGGGAGATTTGCACAGAGGTGGAAGATCAGGCAGAGATAGACCGGATTTTTTTTGTTCTCCCGTTTTGCATTCCACATATTTTCTTCTTTTGCTTTTTCTGAATGACTTCCTTTCCCTTTCCATTCTTTCAGTCCTGCTTGTGGAACGTGATTTCTTTATTTTCCTAATCAACCCTGCCCTTCTATGCAATCATCACTACTGTCCCTGTAGCCTATGTCAGAGACAGTGACAAGTTACTCTCAAGGAAACAGTCATAAAATAAAGAGGGGTAAAGAGCAATGTACTGCTAGGCTTCCATCTAGGCTAAATTGCTTCAAAAGCAAAAGGAATGGACCAGTAGAAAGCTACAATGTAATCTGCAGAGGCATGTTATGAAAATAAGTCAGGGTTGGGGAAGATAAGTAGACTGCATGTAAGATGTATATTAGCACTTCCTTTGAGTGGGCACATGGATAGGCTTTGTTCCATGGAGCAAGGGAAAATAGGAAAGGTTAAACTCAGGATTGGTATCCTTGAGAAATATTGCCCTTTACAAATGTTTTCTTCCTTCAACTTTCAAAAATCTCTACTAGTGTGGAAATCTTGAGGCTGATAAAAATAGCCTGTGCTACACTGTCTCACAAATTTGATTTTCCTCAAGGCTACATTCCCCTTACATCTTGGCTTAGCTCTGAACCATTCTCAGGGAACTACAAGACACAACAAGTCTAAACTCCCAAAAAATTCCTCACCGGAATGATGAAGGGACAACATAATAGACAAATATACACATATGCATTATAATAATGGGTTTTAAAATTTTAGCTGTAGCAGTATAAAGCCATATTTTCTCAGTAATGATAGTGGTATAAAACTTGTGTGTGCCATGCTGCCATTAAAGCAGATTTCTTCCCAAAAGTGGTTGTAAAATCAAGGATCAGTTTGCGTGTGTTATCAGAGAGCAACTTTTATCACTTCATTTTACTATTTACTGTTGTAAAACTTCACAAATGCATGGAATTTATTGACACATGATTTACATGAAGATGGGTGGGTCCCCATTTCTTTCTTGGAGCCACCTTGCTACAGATACATATATACAGGTACATCAGTGAACACCTCTGAAAATCCCCTATGTTTGTAACCCATTTCACTGCAATATGGCATAACAGTGTGATGATCATGTGACTTTACACTTCTGTGCTGATTTGCAGACAATCAACATCTTGCTGTGTAATTTTCACAATCAAGAGTAATCTCTGTGAGATTCATTTCCAATACCCAAAACAGTGAGTCTTTTTCTCATCTGAGACTTTTTTCAATGTAAATGAGCTTTAAGCATTTCAAAGTAGCAATCCAGAGACTGGCACAGGCAGAAGTCTTTTCGTAAAACTAAATTAATTCAAATTTGCTGTTCTCTCAGTGACCCTTACATTTCTCTTTTGTTACCAACTGGATGAGAGATGCCAAATTCTTGTCCCTTTAATGTCTATCACTGGATTGAGTAAGATGCCTGTCATGTTTATTTAGGGTCTGCTCTTTACTGTAAATCTACAAAGAAGTAACTACTGAAAGGATCAGTGCATGTTAGAAGTGCATGTTGCAGACAAATGTCCACTGCCTGAATATAATGCATCCAGCAAGACAGATATATGCACAGAACAACTCCCTGCTAATATCTGTCAAACTACTAAATTATGAGATCTAGCAGAAATCTGCTCTTCAATCTTTCATTGGTCTCATGAGACTGATTTGTTTCTTGGCTGGAAATATCTACACTTCTTCCTGAAAGACATTATTTTTCATCTGATTATGAGTGTAGTTAATGATGGTATAAAGACAACAGTAACTTTCATTCTGGGGTCAATTTTCTGAGTAAAAGAGAAGGAAGAAGGTGAAAGGCAAGAGGAATGTTAAATAAGACCAAGTGTATTGTTTCTGTTACTTTTCACATGTAAATAATTAGGAACTTCGCAAAGGACTAAGAAAGCTACACACAGATAGGAATGCAGTTGAGGAAAAAAAGCAATCAGCTTGGGGAAAAACTTCAACTTTATAGGAAAATCCTGAACTGCGTAGAGGGGTATCAGCTGGAAACTGTATAGATCATTACCATAATGTATTATCATTAAAGGAAACATCTTTGTCTTCTAAAAGAACCTTCACTCAGAACTACATTGATATGAGCAATATGGTCCTTATTTTAATGAGATTAACAAGAAAACTGATAGGTACTTCTACATGACTTTTAACTTTAGCAGCTATTACAGTTGATTTTCACCCTTTTCCAAAGGACTTTCAATGGCATCTACAAGTTATGTGTTTAAAATAGGATTTCATTCAACATATTGTTAATATTGTTCCTCCTTGAGGCAATGTTGGAGTGAGAACAGAGTAATCTCATATCTCAGAGAAACAGAGGAAACTTCCAGAAGTACTGATTCACTTGGGGTTGAACATACATTTCCTGCACTTTTTCATACTTTTCTCCAAGTCACATGTAGGTCACTTCAATTTTTACATTAACTGACTTAGTGATAGGAAACTTCATCTCCAGAAACAGTCTTTGTAGCCCTGTGGGATGTTTTTGAATGTTGTTCCAGATGTACATTCAGAACACTGAAGTTCAGGTTGATATCAATAGCTGGTGATGTCAGTAACAAGAACAGGAATAATTATATGTTTCAGATATCTGTTTTTGAAAGCTTATTTACCAAACACACCATGATAACTGGAAGACTGATCCAGTAAAATGGGTGCATTCTGGCTCCTAATCCACCAAAATGCTTAATCATAGCAACTTAATTTGATTTACAAACAAAGATTACCATGGCTGCTAGTCCAGCAATACATGTCTCCTCAGAGCCTTCAGATCCTGAAAGCCTTGTTGTGAAAAAGTAATGTAATTTGTACTTGCTCCAGTTTAAGCACTGATCAAAGTAGATAGGTCAAGAGTGATGGACACATTGAAAAATTAATTTATTAATTGACTAGTAAATTTATCAGTGTTAATTTTTTAGTTGCACTTGATCATTATACAAACACAGCAATCAATAAGAGGAGCAGGAGACTGTGGAATACAGTTCTATTGCAAATTAGATTAAATCAATTTATATACTTCCTTAGGTGACCAAATCATTGTATGACTCATGGTTGTATGAAACACAACATACATAATCCACATTTTTGAGTAAGAAAATAAAAGCAGCTCAACTGGATTATATCAGTGGATTAGTTAACATAGGTACTCTGTCTCCACCAATTACTACCAGTAGATAATATCTGTTTAGAATAATACAATCCTTATTCTGAAATTCAACCCCAACTTCTAGAAATCCAAGGGTAAGGAATTTCTTGAGTTACAGTTTCCATAGAGTTGGGCCTAGTAGCCTTTGATGTTTGGGTGTTTGGGTTTTTTTCATAAATGTATTTTTATTCAGTTTTAGCAAATTAACTTCTGGCAGCTGCATTGATATTGACATCAACACAGTTCAGGAAATCCCTATTATCAATATCATTTGCACAACAATTAGAAAAAAGTGAAGTACAGCAGTACTGTAATTTCAGTATAAAGGTACAAGTTGCAGTACAGATACATTCCTTTGAGGTAGCTCCATAAATTTGCATGGTTATTTAATTTCTTTGCAGCTAACATGAAAGAGACAGGAGAGCTGGTTGCCAAAAAAAATTCTTTCAAGGAAAGAGAGGATTTTCATACATTTTATTATGGGAACATCACACCTGAAAGGATTACACATGACCTCCAAATCCAGCTACCTGTCCTTTTCCTCAGCGCCTCTATAAATGCTTCCTTCCACCATGACATTTGCAGTTGAAGCTACCATCATGTCACACCTTGATGTTTGCAGCACTCTCCTCTCCCCAAGGTATTTCTCAGTTGAATCCATGCAAACTGAGATCAGCTTATCAGTCAAGCAGCACACCCATCTCCTTGGAAATGTTACATGTTTTTCTTCTTCTCACTATGCCAGACTAACACTGTTACGATGAACCATTAAAAGCTTGTACAATTTTACCTCTTCTTGCTGGCCTAACTTTGTTTTATTCTTCTCCACTGCTCTGTCGGTGATAACCTCAATCTCATCACTGTCTTGTTTACTGGATGTGTCAAGTGTGTCTTTCTTGCTATTTAGGAAACATGATATTTCCAGAGCTCAGGAAAAAATATGCTTCACAGCTAGACTTCTCCATTTTTAAAATCCCATTGACAGCACCAGGATCTCCTGAAGCCCCTGAACAGAATTGCTTGAGAAAATGCACTATAGTGGAGGAGTAATCAAGACAGAAGTCCCAAGTCCTGTAGAAAATATGGTCTGGTTTTTTTGCCTTGTTACCACACCTTTTGTATGTAAAGGTGTGTGTTCACACATCTACCCTATCTACTCACTGAGTGCCAGAGGCTTTGCAAATGCTTTAGAAATCGTCGAAAAGAGCCATGACATACAGAACTTGAAATGAAAAGGAGACATTACAACTTTGCTTTTTGGGCTTCAGAATATACTTCCTGTGCTAGATCTCTCGATTCTGTTTCTGAGGTCTATTAATATCTCTAGATTCTGTTTCTGAGGTCTATTAATATACTCAATCTACAACCTGCCAGTGGTTAAAAGAATTTTGAGAAAATATTTTTGGTTGGAATCAGAGGTTTGAAACAATAGAAATTACAGCCTCCCCATGCTTCTGAGCAATTTATTTCCATTTCTAAAAGCAAACAAACTAGCAAAAATAAAAGTTACAAACATTTCCTTTTTTTTTAATGAAAAGATGGGGAAAAATAATGTAAAAACAAAACAGTGCAACACAAAGCCATTTTGAATTTTTCAGAAGAAACAAACCTCTCTTACGAGTGATTCTCCAAAGTTATGGAGATGGGAACTGTCAAAGACTGCAAATACAGCCCCTCTGTGCCCAGTGTGTAACAGTGCCATCCAAAGGCTGCAGGAAACATTCACCAGAAGAGAGCTAATGCCAGTTGGTTTAGAAACTTCTAATATTTGCCTTTTAAAAGCTGTATCTCATCTCTCAGTACTATGTCTGCTTTCCTTGGGGGTGAAAGGCCAGGGGATAATCTGCTGTACTGTGCCCTGGTTTGAGTTTCTGAAAACATCTTAAAGTCTTGACAGGATTATCTCTGTTTAGCCCTTACCCTACCCCACGGAGAACACTGCTTTGTAGACACCTCAACAAAACTCATGTGATGAGGCCAGAGAACCTTCCTAGAAACTTCACTTGTTTTGGAAAAACTGCTGGTTTTGCTAATGTATTTTATCATCATATAATCATAGAAATATTGGAGTAAGCCCTTAGTTAAAAAGATCATTGCCATCTGAAGACAGTTGTATTATCCAGCTCAAGATTGTGACCCTGTTACATTATTTCTGTGCCTCTTTTTCCTAGTAAGCAGGCAATTAGGTAAGGACATAGATAATTTCATTTCCTTCCCCGTTCTAGTACACACTTTTAAAACTGCTTTCATCAGGGCTTCTGTCTAGTTCATCCTGCCAGTTCTATCAGAGGGACAGCAGTTTTTAGAAGCAACTTTTAAAACGTTTTTAAAACTAATGAGAGGTACTTTTACCTTTCACAACAGTCTCACTTTCACTGAAAAACACAACCTAGTAGTAGTCCTATCATAAGAACTCTGTGCCTTGTACCTGGGTGTATTTTCAATCTCCACACAACAGTGATAAAAATAAGGGACAATGGATTTAGGACCGGTATCTTTGCAAAAAGGATGCTTCTCCTGCTAACTGTCTTCTCTTGTTTCAGGTTAGCAAATTCTATTGAGAAGGTTTTTTATTTGGATGTGTTGTTTGCATTAAAAGGGGAAACAACTGTCAAAGAAGTCTTAACAAATATGCAAAACTAAAAAAAAAAAAAAGAAAAGCTTACCATGGATTAAACTTTGTATCACTTTGTCTGATGTAAAAAGGAGATAGTAGGAGACATGGGGATATTTGCAATGAGGAGAAACAATAGAGTTTCTTAAAGGTTAATCCAGGTCTGCAGCTGAATACAACAGAGTTAATCTGACCAGAAGAGGCTTTAGGCTAAATTCTAGAGGAAAACTTGTCACTTTATGATCCAGTTGTACTAAACGAAAGGCTCTGTTTACAAAGAAGATTTTGGATCTAGGATCTATTGGGGCAGAAGTTACCTCCATGATTTGTTCCTTGTTCATCACACCAGGGGACTTGTAGTCTGATAAACGATTTTTCAAAGATCTTTATTGTTACCTTCTTTCTTCTTTCTGAAAAAGAACAAGTGTTACAAAAAACATACTTAAGAAAGCACACAACTTTGACCTAAGGGCAAGAAGTCTTTGATGATAAAGACTTTGCAGTTTGTCAAATCTTGCACTAAACCATCTTAATTGTCTTCTTTATTTCTACTGCTGAAAACAGAGTAAAATGATACATTTTCATAACTTGTTAATTATTTATCTGCCTTTAGCAGATTCAGATTTTATTGATTCTCCAAAATGAAAATCTGGTATAAAATATACTAGATTACAGCTGATGTTGGCTACTGAGGAGACACATTGCAAAATAAAAGTTAAAGGCTAAAAAAAGTTATAGAATTTCCCCACAGTCTTGTCATTAGACACTTTAGTATTTTAAACTCAGTTGTATATGAAGAATCATCATAATTAACATATGTTCTCACTGATTAGGAACAAACTAAGAAATACAGTGACACAGTATTTCTTATCATATTAAAAATTAAGAATTTAATAAGTAGTAACCTTTTAATATAATTTTACACAGATGGAAATACAGAACTACGGCTGTGACACTTCAACTGAGAGAAAAATTTGAAGTGATATTAGTCTTAAAGTTATACGATTTTATAGCATATTTTTGTATTTTTGCTGTCAAACAACAATTAGAACACTGTATTCCAAAAACAAGTTTTAGCCTGCACATAACTAAGAAAAACAAAGAACTGAGATTTCACTGACTCATAAAGAATGAGTTCTGAAGATTGAAATCTCTGACTTTGTAAGAAGGCTTGAAAAGTGTAAAGGACTTGAAAAGAGCAAATGGTTGATTATTCTTGAACTAAATATACATATTTGAGTAACACATTCTTCCTAATTTGGGCAGTAGCTGTCACATATGCAAACACTTCTATCTTTTGGCATCTCTTTTGAATACACAAGTGTTAAAGTATATTTGGCAGTTACAAAGCATGATCCTGTCTTCCTCCTTTTTGAAGGAACTGAAAATCTGAGAGAAATGTTATGCAATATTTAGGACAAGACCAGCATTCAGGTACATACCAAAAACTAAGGAAACAAAAATCAAGCCTGGTCTTGCTTCTGTGTGAGTGGATGGGGTATTTTCTCTTGTTGGAAACAAAAAACTATTTTCTCTTAACAAAGAAACATAGTTTATGCATCTCTTCATTGAATTAAACATGCCACACTCACTGGCTGGAGTGTCCCTTGGAAATTCTTGACTATTCCTCAGCTGTAAGACAAAGTGAACTAAAAAGAAAATCAAGAGGGGTAAGCATATAAAAAATATTAAGGCATTCAGAGGCCACAATATTGAAGACTGCAGCTTTATTATACGTTCACTGCTACTACATAACTATAACATTTTACCACTTCTCATAGTAACTGGCTCCTCTGTTATTGGCCTAGATACAGTAATGCAATGAACTGAAAGGCAATCAACAACAACAACAAAAACCCCCCACAAAATACTGCTGTTTTCTTTATGCAAAAGGCATAACAGAGTTTTTCCATAACAACCGCGGGGAAAATCCAGTTTGTTGTACAATCCGTGGTCTAATTTTTTCTCTCTTTTATCTTCCACTTCTCCAAACCTCCAAATATCATCATCTGTTCAGTATCCCTTGCAGCCACTGTTCCTAAGGAATCTGAACAGGAAAAAAGACCATGGTACAGCCAGAGATGTGGTGGGTTGTCTTCCAGGATAGAGTTAGTGGTGTCTAGAGGAAACACGATGCGAGAGACAGAAGGGACAGGAGAGCTGCATGCACCAGCATCAGGTCTATGTTGCACACTGGGGAGCTAAGATGCTCACTGTGCTTACTTTCCAGTCAGACAACACATACAGTCCATTTGAGGCAGCTGCACATCAGATCACTTGTACAGCCCAGGGAAAGGAAAAGAAGACTGTGTGAACTGGCTGCAGGCGAGAGAAAAATTTTGAAGGACCCAGAACAGTTACATGAATTGAATATGTTCTCATTAGATGGTAAAAGATGTATTTTGGGGCTCTGGAGATCTTCTAGATTAAGACTGTCTACTTTTTCTCATACTTAATGCAAATACCAAGTCTGAAACTTCTCCTCCTCTTTGAAGAACACGCTGGTGCCTAGGGAAGGACACATGTGCTGGGACAGCAGTGCAGGGTTGGGCCAAGTGATGGTGGAGTTTGTGAACTTCCTGAAAGTCAGCTGGGGAAAGAAAAGCAAATAGGATTTTGCTAATGCTAAGGAACATGCCATGAAATATCCTTTAATGATCACAGCCAGGTGATATTCAGAAAGATCACTCAGTGACTTGGTGAGTCAGGAAGCTTTGCCCCAGTCATCTCAAAATATGTCTAGGGAAATAATCTGGGCATGTAAAAGACAGTTTCTAAAGTGAACATATGTTTTGTGGCAACACAACCAATGCCAGATAAAGCCTTTTCATTTAATAGATGAAATCACAAAGCTTATTAGAATAACTCGGAGTTCAAGCTACCTGGAGCCACTCTGCTCCCCATCATGTCCACACAATGCAGGGGCAGGAACTGTATGCCAGCTTTCTTTTAACTACTGATCTGAGTGTGAACTTCAGTATGATCTAATATAAACAAACCCATCTTTCATATCTCCATAAAACCTCATTGTCTACAATATCAATAATGGACAAAAGAGCTTCTATGTCTGTACAACTCCCTTGCCACCAAGCAGTAACTTATCCAGGAAGGTGGTCAGCAATGTATGACCTACCAGAAAGGATGCTGGCTGAGCATACCATGCTATTGAAAGAGGCAAATAGCTTCTGGTATCTTGGCATTTCATGGATGACCTTTGGTTTGATTGCTCAATGCTTCATTTTTGGTGAAGCATTTACAGATATGCATAAAAGGAGAAGTGGATGGCAAACTGAAAGAAAATGGCAAAGTATTGCGTTCACTTCACTAACATGTGAAGAACAGAATCATGTCCCTAGAAATCTGGAAGATACCAAGATAGGCTCTGAAAATAATGACTTTAAGAAATGTATTTTGCTTAGGGCTTCTGGGATGTCACTGATAGGAATTACAAAAAAAAGAATAATGCTTTTCTACCTTCTCCCATACAGGGAGAGGTTTATCTGTCACATTCTAACAGGGCCCAGCATCTCTAAAAAGACTTCATTAGAAACGGTTTTTCTTGTTGAGATGTAATACTATTACACAAAAGACACAAAAGACTTGATTCTCTTTTCCCTTCTAACCTCAGTGAATGGCAGCCAAAGAATTCTGATCCAACCAGGAATCGATCAGTAAGAAAACAACCATACAGAAAGAAAACACACAAACAAGTGTGCTGGTATAGACCAAAGTGTTGCATATCACAAAACACATATAATTTCCATTTGGAGGTTTTTTTGTGTTTTGGGGTTTTCTTTTAGCAATGGATGAATGAACAAACCAAAAGCCTTGATGGGCAGATTAGAGTTGAAATGGAAAAGGACAGTAATGTTAAGATGAGTTAAAAGCTCTTTTTGACCCTATCCTTAGCACCATCTCCCCAGATGCTTCCCCTGTGAACTTTTTGTGTTGTATTCAGTTTGCTGAAATAGGGGATAGAGAGGCCAAGCCAAGGATCTATCCCGCTTCATTGAGTAAAGCTGGCCTACCAGGGAAGGTGATGGGTTAGAAGTTAATACAAATGACAGTTCTAAGACAAAGTTAGCCAGCGCCTTCCTGTGGAGCCCAGTGCCAAGAAGGGGACCCCTGCTGATCCCACTTCTTTACATTTCCTTTTGCTCTCCTTCCCCTTATCTACAGGTCCTGTCGTGCCAGGCCAGGGGATCCTTATTAAAATACAATGCACTGTCACTAATAGAAGTGAGCAAAGCCTCATTAGCACAAGGGTTAGAAGAGGACTAGCTCTAATTACACCATACTTACAAGGGACAATCAAATGAATAGATAAACTCTTCAAGAGAGGAGTCAATTTTTTTCGTGCATTTGGCCAAGAGTGGTTTTCTTTTATATATTCCTTTAAAAGGGATTGAATGCTTCTAATGACAGTTTTTTCCTACAGAGATTCTTTCACCTTATAGCTTCCACCAGAGGACATCTAAGTTGACTGGGTGGGTGGCTAAGGGGCTGCATTCATTCCTGTGTTTGCCAGCAAAGGCACACTCTATAGCATGGACCACCTCCCATTGAAGATACAGCTAGGGAGGGGTAGGCTGTTCATTCAGATCCATCACACAGGAACTCTTCTTTCCCTGAGCACACAGCTGGTGACCAAATTGTCCATTGCAATGTTTGGAGTGCAGTTGTCACAATGCAGGAACATTACTGCTTCTCCTTTGGGCAGACGTACCAGGAAAAAAAAATGTAGAAAGGTAATGAGTACTGTGAGTCAGAGATGTCCCTTAAAAACAGGGACTGTAATTTTCATCTCTTTGGTTTCACTTTCTAGCCTCCCTGAAATGCTGGACTTAAGAGCACAGGCATAAAGTGATTAGGAATTAACAATTTTTTGACATAAGTTTTCATAATTTTGTGGGAAGTTCCTCAGATTTTAAAAAAATTTTCCTATTTTGCTATGCATTATAGTCCAATTCTTTTAAGTTATTTTTTAGCAGTAAAATCCCCTACCAGTAGGTCCCAGGTGATCTGGCTCTGAGTTCCCAACCAACACCCAAACCCTCATAAACTATATCTTTTAGGATTTTTTGTTGTGCTTACAGGCTCTCTTATCCCAACAGAAATACTTATCAGACATCTGCACTACACTTGCCAAAAGATATGCACTTGAAAAGTATTTTCTAGACACATAGTTTGTTACCTTGTTATGACTCATGATAGTTATCACCCTCATGTAAAGTTTTTATAACAGAAGTACTTTGCCAGGATGTGCAGGTTTTATGACCTGCCCTCAGTAGGCAAATTTACCAGAGCAGATGTTACAAAATTATTGCATCAGAGTTGTACTGCAAGTATTTTGGAAGTTTCTGGATCAAACCAGTGGTCCATCTAATGTATCCCTTTTTCTCTGACAGTGCATTTTACTGGTTGTAAATGTGAAAGGCAAGACTTTTTCTGAGTCTTATCCACCACTCCACTGTTGGTTTATGCTGTGCTATCACATCCTCTGTGCACAGGGTCAGACCACCTTCTTTCATCTAATTTAGGAAGCCTACAGATGGGTTTTCCTAAGTGCAGCTAAGAAAAAACACAGCAGCAAAAAGGGTGAAAATACAATAGCCGCAACCCCCTTTCACTGATTTATAAACTGCTGGCTACATGAAAGGAAGAGGACTGTTTTCCTTTTGCAGCCCTGCTTTGACATATGAAGAGAGTAATCTCCTCTGTGTTCCCATCTTTCTTCTTCTCCACCACTGTGCCAGTACTAGCCTCCAATTTTTCTACTAAAAGGCAACCTTGTCTTTAACCAGAATTATGAGAGGTGGGGTTTGGGCATTTTCTTATTCTAATGTGAAAGGTTATGACACTTTCTTCCCAAGAGGAACAAATCTCTGCAGAATATTCAGATCTTCTGACTGTACATGTAGGAAAAATAATATCTAAAATCTCATTAAAGGCATTTTATGAAAAAGAGCTGGTTTCAGGTTTTTTATAAAATTTTATAAATAATAATTAGTCATACAATATTTTTGGGATAATAACAGCTTTTTCTTTGAAAAAATTGCCTTTTGGATTAATCTAATCTTTAAAGGTGTTCAGTGGTTCTCAAGTTCAGGGGGCATAACACATACAAATGTGTGAGTGGATCTGAGGTGAATACTTATCAAGGAACACCTTACCAGTAAATAGAATTCTCTATATGAAGACATGATTGCACTAGGACTTTAATCAGCTGATTTAATACTACTTCTAGAGAAGACAGATGACAGCCATGAAAGCAGTAACCATGGCAGAAAATGTGTCATTTATTCTTTAATGAAGTCCCCAGCATATTCAGGATTTAGATCCATCTGCAGCTAATGCAGAGTAACTCCTTGCAGTGTCATCTCCAACGACCCCTGCAATCTAGCTATTAATCATGTATTCAAAATATCCTTTCAGCCTATATCAGAAATTATGGCCTGTTTTTTCAGTAGGCAAATTTTGATATTTTTATAATATCACTGGAAGGACATGATTTATAGGGCTTTTCCTCTTTTTTATTTTGTGTGTTTATAGTGAATTTTTTCTTTGTGCTAATGCTTCATAAAAAAAGCCCAAAACCAAATCCATGGAAATTAAACTTAATGCAACAAATAATCAAAACTGTTTGTACACAAAACCATGGATAACTGCATCAGCTGGAGCGTTTAAATGGCAAAATATTTGTAATGAAAGAGCCCAAAGTGAAATTATTTTTCTTTAATTATAGTTGTATTAAATTCTGATGAATGGTATACAATTAATTCAAATTGATTATGTCTGAAAAATAAAGTCTGCACAACCAGTCTTGAAAAAAGGGGGAGATAGATCAAAAAAGGATTCACTGTTGTTCAAGTAATGAGAACCTTCTTTTAAGTGTTTATCAATATGAAAGCTGATTTGCACAGTGTATTTTCTAAAAAAATGATTCAAACAAAGGGTTTGGTCTTTAAACAATAGTCTATTAGATATCATTGTGCTGAAAAGTTAATTCTGCAGTGTTTGGATGGGTTTTTTTTTTTCAGGAAAGATTCTCAGCTGTTGTATATTAGCCTCATACTTTTGATATGATAGGATCTAAGATGGTTTTCACAGCTTTGAAGAGATTGATACAACTAGCTAAGTTGATATTTTTCATTATAATGTACACATAAAAGACATCCTCTACTTCATTTATATTTTAAAATCTTTATTTTCCATGTAATTTTCACTAGGTCTCTCATATTTTTACTGCCATCAAGAATAAAGAACTGGAACAGAATGTTAGTACTTCTGAATCAGTGTCAGTCTACAATGATCTTAAAAGGTATAAGGGAGAGCTTTAAGTACCTTAAATTCCATTAGAAGTCAATTAGAATATAGAAGTTTTCAATAATTTCTAGGAGGGAAACTCAGTACTGCAGAACCTGATCTGAAAAGTAGAAACATTATCATTCTTATTTATTTTTTTTCATTATTATTATTGCTAATATTATCTTTTAGTGAGTCCAAAACTACCTCCATTCTTTCCAAAATGGGGATGGTGTCTCACATTTGGATTCATAAGTCAAAACATTATAAAGAAGAGAGCAGAAAAAATTGTCCTTTTTTATTTTTATAAGAATCCTCAAAAATCTCAATGAGGTTATAATGCTGCCATATCTTACTGCTTTTCTCTAGGTTGCTATCAAAATTGGTAACCGCAGGAATAAGTTGACCTTACCTTGCAAAAAAAACCCTCTAAAAATGGCAGTGAAAAAAAAAGCAAAACTCTTTGTCACATAGTCTAAAACATCAGGTCTGAGTACCACGAATCCTGACACAGGAAGAAAGCAAACAGTTCAGAGCCTAAAAATATCTTTTGTCTTCCACTTTGCTGAGGTCCTATTATAGCTGAAGCAACAGACACTGTATTTTTTCCTCCATAACCTTTAGCTTAATAACTGTCTGTAAAGACTTCCTTTAAATGCAAATGCACTCTTCACAGCAAAAGTCATGACCCTATACTACATTACACACTGTAAATCCAGAAGAAAGCTATGGTAACCCATGAAACCTGTATCTATTAAAAGGCACAGAAAATAAAGGAAAAATCAGGCCTGGAGTATTAGTAAGTTGAGTAATATTTTAATAGTTTAGATTTTGCACCATGAATGAGGTGGGATACACAAAACCCAAAAGGTGGTTTTATTTTTCAGTGAAGCCTTAGAAGATGTGCCAAATTATTGCATTTTCTCTGTGAAATGAAATCTATTCCTTTCTAGTTTTATTTGTCCCTAGAAGTATGTGGCACAGATTAAAAATTTTACACCTCACCTCACTTTTTCAGGTGATCCAGCACAACTGGTAAAATTAGCATCTCCTTTACTTATCAAATAAAAGGATGTGCTTTACTGTGCAAGTCCATGCTTGCAAATTGGTTTGCATGTAGAGGTAATTTACTCCATAAAGAAAGTGAGCATGAAAGTATCCATGGATAAATCCACAGCAGGATGTAACTAGTGGGTGCCTTTGAAGGGGACACAGGACCAGCATACAGGAGCATCCTAGCCGTCCCCAGTCATCAGCAGACCGTAGCTTTTGCTGACATGCAGCAAAAATGTAAATCTCTCTTCATGCCAGACACAGAGGTGGAACAGTGCAAAGGTTATAATTTCTTGTGCTACACATGTCGTTCTCCGGTTACATTAAATCCTGCTCAGCTGTCATTAACTGTTTGTCCAGGGCTGACTCATGCTGAGAAATAAGGCAGAACAAAGGAAAGCAGTATGGTTAAAATTAGATATAAGACAGATGATCCAAACTACTGTACTTCAGTAGTACTAGTGCGAAAACCATTCTCCTTATTGTAATAGTTTTCTGACTACCCCAAATAAACGGAGCCCCTAATTTGGATTTTTCAATTCTTCAGTGCAGATAAAGGGCCATAAATATTCCATTCAGTTGCTTTCAAAATGGGATGAAAAATCAGGATACAGGCATGCAGAGACATGGAAAGGACAATTTTTCAGGCTTAGTAAGTCAACCAGGCTCACTGAAAGCACAGTGGACCCAATCTGATTAATTGCTGTGGCCTCTGAGATCCCATAAACCTCTTGTAAGCCTTTTCTCACTCCTTCCCCACAGATGTCACTTGGTATTTGGATGCTGGAAGGGCACGTACCAGAGAACCCCAGGAATTGCATATTTGTTTGCAAACCCAAATACGATGGCTGTCTTGTGGGTTTTCTGCCACATGTATGAGATGCCTCTTAAAAAATCTACATTCTTCCCACCAAGTGCTACATTTGTTTTCCATGGTAAGCATTGCTGTGCAAGGACTTATGAAAACAATGGGGACGGGAAATATAAAAGAGAGAGGGGGAATTTTTTCATGGTTTTGTGTTTGGTTTTCTTTTTTCTTTTTTTTTTTTTTTCCCTAATTCTAAGTAAATATTTGTCTTTACTGGATGACAGAAAGGAAAGACTATATCAAAATAAGACAGAGTCAGAGTTCTACCTGGCCTCTAAAGCAACTCAGTCATTATCTTTAACCTTATCAATATCCTGAATGTCAGCTGAGCAAGGCAGCTAGAAAAATTCAGTAAACAGAGCAGGGAACAACAGGGAGGATGTGGTAATCTAAATCAGAAATCAATCATCCAAGAAGCTTTTTCAAATGGAAAAGAAAAAAAAAAAGAGGCAATCAACTGCCAGCCATTCTCCTCCCAACAAAAAAAAAAGTTTTTTTCTTCCGTGTCCCTTTCATGTGCACCACAGTGTTTCTGCAAACAAAAATAATAAGGGCTCTCAGGTCCTTCAAACAAAGTGAAACATAATCCCTACATGGAGAGCGCATCAATAAATGAATAGAGTTCCTCGGTTTGTTTGGAAGAGCAGTATCAGCTATGGCTGGGGATCTTAATAATACTCTTATTAAGAACCAGAGGAGTAGAGTTGATTTGCTTTTCCTGTAACACCTGAAGCAACAAAAGTCCAGTGAGAGTTCAAGAAATGGTTTTACTTAGGTCAGACTTTGAAAATAATTTTCCCTCTTTGGCAACAGCCTGTCAGCCAAGCTCCACAGGAGAGGAAAGGGTCATCTTGCCAATGTAATTTCTGAGAGGAAAGAAGTAGAGCTGCATGTTACAGAGAAATTAATATACCATTGAGAACAACCTCAAAGGAAAAAAAATCTGATTTATTAGCTTCCAAAATTACCTTTTTATAATGAGAATTTCATTTTCTTCACATAGCCACAGCCTTTACTCTAGTGGTTGCAAAATCCAGATGCCTGGTTTTTGTATTTTTTAAAACTTTCTTGCTTATCTAGATGTACAGAGTTTCAAGGCAGGAACATTGCATAACTAATTGTTTTGAGCTGTTCTCACACAACTGGAAGTTGCTTGAGCTGACAGACATTATTACAATACAAAAAACCCCCACAGACCAGACCTCTAGCTAGTTAAAGTAATACAGCTTCTTTAAAAAGAAATCAGTCCTCTCTAATATCTATCAGCTAAACAGGAGGGTCCTGATTTTTAAAACACTGAAAATCATGGTTCTTTCAATAATTTCTACTTCTTGATTTTGTCATGGATTAATTATAATACAAGTTTGTATCTACTTGCAGAAGTAGTTATCTAAACTCAGTGCTCAAGTACACTCTTCCATTACAAAATGTAGTAAGTTACACATTAAACCAAATAAACTATGGAAACTTACTGCTTGGCACTACCTCCTGAAAAATGCAAAATTTTGGAAACTGGGAGTAATTTACAGGGGGAAAATATTTATCAGTCTAACTCCCAGGAACTCAAAAGTATAATTTAGCACCAAGCCATTAATATCTTAGAAAATCTTCCCTCACTCTTCACATATGCTTTAAGTGACTCTAGTACAGAGAATTTTAGCACTGCAAATTTAATGTTTATTTAATGCTGATTAAAGGTATGCCTCTGAGTAAGCAATGCCTAATACACATCATTGTGACAAATATAATTCAAAGATTTTTAAAAAAGCATTCTTTGGTCTAAAATCCTATGCCCTATTTGGGATTTGGACAACACTGGTGGAGAACACAGACTGGTATCTCTGGCTCAACCTCTTTAAATATGTGCAATATGTGGACCACTATCAAATTATTTGTCTTTCACTATACTGCAAAACCAACTAATGTATTTTAACATCTGGAAACTGGGTCATTTGTAAAGATACCTTGATTCGGTCACAAGTGCATGTTACACCTCTGTATGGAAAAGTATACCCCACAAGATTCTTTCCCTCCAACAGCTTTGCAGCATCTGAATCTTCACAGCTTGCTCTCAGTTCCTTCTTACACCGTTGTTTCACCAAACTGGAGTGATCTGAAGATTTCAATTCAAGAAGCAGCATTTCTGAAGGACTAAAGTTATATGCAGTTTAAGTAGTATATATAAAGATTCAGTCCATAACTGGGGAGATCCCATCTGTTCCTCATTAAATTATTTTCTGAGAAGTTCATTCTCAAAACTACTATTTTGTAAAAGAAAAAGATGGTTTTCTGTTTATGAAGAAATCTCTTCTACAGTCACAGGTGACTCAAGATAATGCTATGCCTATGGCCGGTTTGAATATCTGCAAGGTAATGCAAGGTAATGTGCTTCCAGAAATAATCTTTTGTCATTACTGTTTCAACACTGACACATTATTGAGTTGCTCTTGACTGATCACCTTTAAAGCATATGTCGCTTTATTTTAGATTGCAGCTAAGGGAAAATAAGGAAAACAATAAAATTGGGATGATCAGTTATTTGGAGTAGGTATTTTATGAGTTGCGGTTTATAAGATCAGTCACAGAAAAAAGAGATAGTATAGTTTGGGACTTTGGTTTGGATTTCTGTTCCTGGAAATTCCTAGAGAACTGGGCTTTGATTAATAACACATCACTCACATTATTCTGGTACGTAAGCCTTGCATAATACCCCAAAACAAAGCAACTACCTTTTACATAAAAATTCTATAAACCCATCCAAAACTTTTCTATTAAAATAAAAAGATATATCATAGTCCTTAGCAATGAGCACTGACAAAGCTAATTATAGTACAACACACACAGCCTTTTGCATACCTGAGAAATCTCACTTAATCTAATTACATGAATCTTAATTACCACCAAACTTATTCTGTGTTTAATATAAGTAGTTCAGAATCTTTTAGTCCTTAGGTGCTTACTGCCACTTGAAAAACAGTCAAAATGTTTGAGTCTGAGAATATATGGATCATGAACATGATAATTTTTTGTCTGTGAAAACTTCCAAAAGAAATCATTGCTTAAAGTGAGTATGCTGTATCTTCAGTGAATACTTGACTACCTAAAACCCTGTAATAGCTATATTGCTAAAGGAAAAATGTTGTACACTTGTTAATACCTGTCCTACTTTTATAACCCTATCATTTTGAGCTCTAACAATTGTCTGTACAAATTTAACAAGTGAAAAAATCTGCACCACCCTTTGTTTAACTCCTTGGGATCATTTTATACCTTGGTAACTACGCATTATTTCCCAAGCCATTTGCGTCAGCAATTCTATAGACCTTCTATAATTGCCATGTTAATAATTTTGAGTCCAGAGATGTAGTATTTGATTGAGGCACTCCTTTAGTTTGGCTCCTATTTATGGATTAATCACATAGTTTTCTCATTTTGCGGTATGCACACAATGGACCATAATGTCGGATTAAAAGACAAGACAAAAACTACTTCAGTAGCAAAATTTGTTCTTAGGTTGAGGTTTGAGCTTGGCTAGACACCTAGGTTTGGTGCCTACCAAACCTATCGCTGCCTTCTTCCCAGCCTCAATTTCACTCCTCATTTTCTCTACCTCCTTCCCCTCAGAAGCACAGGGGGACAGAGAATGGGGATTTCATCACACATTGTCTCTGCCACTCCTTCCTCCTCAGGGGGAGGACTCCTCACACTCTTCCCCTGCTCCAAAGTGAGGTCTGTCCCATGGAAGGCAGTTCTCCACAAACTTCTCCAACTTCAGTTCTTCCCATGGACTGCAGTCCTTCATGAACTCCTGTGTGTGTCCATCCCAAAATGTGCAGTCCCTCAGGAACAGGCTGCTCCTGTGAGGGCAACATGAGGGTCACAAATCCTCTCAGCAAACCTGCTCCAGTGCAGGCTCTTCTCTTCCTGCCAGGAGTCTGCTGCATCACAGGCTTTCCATGGGGGTCACAGCTTCCTCTGGGCTTCCACCTGCTCTGACACACTCCACAGGCTGAGTATATGCTCCACAGGGAACCTTCATCAGCTGCAGGGCCAGAGTTGCCTCTCCATGGTCTTCACCACAGGCTGCAGAGGAATCCCAGTTCCAACATCTGGAGTAGCTCTTCCCCCTTCCTCTTTGCTGGCCTTGGTGTCTGCAGAGTTGTCTCTCACATATTCTCACTTATTTTTCCAGCTGCAGTTGCTGTTGCAGAATTTTTTTCCCCTTGTTAAATCTGTTACTCCAGAGGCACTACAAGCATTGCTGATGGGCTCAGACTTGGCCAGAGGCAGGTCCATCCTGGGGCCAGCTGGCATTGGCTCCATTAGACATGGGGGAAACTTCTGGCAGCTTATCACAGTAGCCACCCCTGGAGCCCCCCCCACTACCAAACCTTGCCACACAAACCCAAAACGTCTTTGCACTCTCCACACACAGCCATATGGACACACAAAAGCCTGAAGCAAAAATGATCAACTGCTATTGAAGCTCTAGCACTGACTGCTAGCAATAAAAGTGCTCCCTGGACAGACAGCAATAATAAAAACCGGCCACCATTCAGGGTCCATCTAGCTATTGCTTTTAAAAGTAATTGCTGCATCTGCTTCTTGAAGTAGTTTAAAACCAATGAAAAGATTTTGTTTCTATCCCACTGAATGACAAGCAGCTCTGAGTAAGGAGTGAAAGGGTGTTGAACACAGCTATAACTGGAGTGCACTACCAGGTCAGAAGTGAAGGCAGAAACAGCTGCTTTTTCAATAGACTCATCAGAGCTACTCCATGCTTGCTGCACTTGCCCACAAGACTCCAGCACAGACTATTGTGTTGCGGGTTTTTTTTGCTGTGGGAACTTCACTCTTAAGAAACAAATGGACTGGCTTAACTATTAAGTGTCAATCAAACTGACTATAAGGCCGGGGGGTGGGGGGAACAATTTTTAAAATTTAATTAGCTTTCATCCTGTGATTGTTCTGTGCATTTGTATGGTTTGTATTGCCTCATTTAAGTCAATGAAATTCTGATAAGAAGAGATGTATTTTTCCATGTTATTTTTATGTTGTAGTGGCACTAACAACAACTTCTGTTTTTGCACGAAGTTTTATAGTCTTCTGATTATCTCTCCTATACAGAAGGTGATAACTGTTAAAATCTTCTATGCTATATCTGTGTCCACTGATTTTACATCAAATTACTTCTTCAGATTCTGGATGAAAAAAAATAATTGTTTTGTTGGTTTGTTTGGCAATACAGCTGTTTGGTAACACTTTTTAGATGTAAATAAGAATATAGACCTTGAGTAATCCTTCATTTTCCCTCTATTATTCAGACAGTAACATTGGTCTTAATAAACACTTTTTCCTCTCTGTTTATCTCCTTACCCTAATGCCCTGGAAAGAATATTGCCTTACCCAGAGATAGAGGGAACATCCAGGATTCTCACCTAACCATGGAACCTATTTCACATTTCATTGGTTGTGTGAATGAGCTGTGAAAATTGCTTCCTGTTTCTCTAAAGTATCAGTGGTTTGCATAGGGAAGATTTCTTCTATTTATGTGAAGTAAAACTCATCCACTGAGTTAATTTCAAAATCTTAAAACTGCCTTGCATCTTGTTAAGTTTGCCCAAATCTATTCTGCCCTGTGAATACCTGTTCCAAATCAGAGGCATTGCAGTTGCCTCTTGTTTACAGCAAGCTATTTGTAAGAAGGAAAGAAAAAATTTAAAACAAAAACTCACAAAAACCAACCAAATAAGAAAACACACAGCCTTACTCTTTTCTGGTAAGTGTTGTCTTGGCTTTCCCAAATTGAGAGGAAGCTACTTTCAGTGTATCAAGGGACACTTGTAAAAGGACAGTCTATTTTTAAAAGAAGCCAGGTTTGTCTAACACGAAACACACAGGAGAGGAAAAAAAAAAAAAGGCAGCTCAAATAACAGTAGTGGGAGCCTAATTTTGAAAGCTAAGTTAAGCACTTTTTGTCCTTGTTTCTACTAACATCCTTCCACTTCCCTGAGATACTAATCAGATTTGAAAATACCTCGTAAACCTGAGAATATTTAAAATTAGTGAAATATAAAATCAGAGATTGTATTTAAGTCCCTGAAATGATGTCTATTACCACTGAAACTATAGTAAATATGGACTGTGGAAGTATTCAGGTCTAGGCCTTTCAAAGTAACTAAAATAAAAAAAAATTAAAAAAAAAATTATTACAAAATCTAGTGCTCCATGCTGTACAAGTGGTTGAGAGCACGTATATTTGGCCTCCAATTTTGTGAAAGCCTAGGTTCCATTTAATCCCTTAAAAACCAAGGGATTTCAAAGCAACTATGAATCCAGTTCTACTTTGAGAAGTGTGTGTGCAGCCCTGAATGACCAAAAGCATACTTGCAACATACCTGCAAATTGGCATATATGTTGATTTTATTTTTGAACAAAATCCATTGCAGGCAGAAAAGTAACTGTCTTCGTGCTTATTTTGTAGCCTGAAATATGGCAAGATAGCTAAGCAATAACACTGGCATAACCCTTGCACAGAGGAATGTCAGAAATTCTTTGAACTGATGAACCCTGTAATTTACAATAAAAAAGGGGGAGCAGGGGGTAGAACAGATCTTAATAATCTATGTAAAAAAAAAATAGTTTCACCATATTTCCAAGATACATCACATTGTCAGGAGAGACTTGAGCTAAAAAGGGAAAAGAAATTTTTTTCTTTATCCTGAAGATAAAGAAAAAGACTGAAGACAGTGCAAATAAAAAAAATGGATTTAAATGTTTTAGCTAAATGCTGAGCAAGTTAAGTTCTTAATTGATGGGTTAACCAACAATTGGCTAGAAAGACAGCTCTATAAAATTAAACTATGGGATAATTTTTTTTTAATATTCTACCTAACCTTAACTGTCAATGAGGCAAGAAAACTGTATTGTGATAAAGGTTTGTCCACATTTTACTGCTACCTTTGAAAACCCAGATTAAAAAAAAACTCTCTTAAAATACCATAATCATACAACAGGAATTCATATTTTTAATAGTAGAAATTAAGGCAACCTATGCATTATTCAGCACGAAAGTAGAGATTTCTCCTCATGCTACCCAGACCAGCTTTCCCTTCCCAAAAAACCAGGTGCTCATCACCTCAACAGAGCATCAGGAGCGCGACCTAACGTCTTCAGCTGATTTCCAAACAAAACAGCCAGCATTATATGTGGCAAAGTTCAGTGACTCAAAAAAAAAAAAAAAATTGGCTTGAAGTTTAAAGATCCAGCTCTTCAAATGCCACTTCTGGAGGAGGAACTTCCAAAGGAGGGTCATCCCAAGATGGTTGCAGTAGTACTCTGGCTCTGTGAGTATGTCTAATAATAGAAACTGACAGCAATGTGCTGCTGCTTGTGTGTCTGTGACTGTCAGAGAGAGAGAGCATGAGGTGCAAGTGTTAGGGAGTGGGAAGGTATTACTCTGCTCCTTTAACCAAGGAAAGGAAATTCAACACGCCAGTTCTCCAGTGAACAGAGCTTATTTGATTCTGCTGGAAACAAGTGACATTTTAGTATTAGCAGAGCTACTATTTTTCTTTCAGAATTGCTGAGAATATCTAGCAGTGAATAACTCTTAATCAGACTTGTTTATTCACATTAAAAGTCAGAGCAGGTCACATTGCTTGCTTGGTGCCATTTGGTCTGCACTTAGTCCTTCCTGAACAGGAAGTCCTTAAGATTAAAGATTGTATTTTTATGGTCCCATGCCTGCCTACCCCTAGCTATTACCTGAAGAGCAATGTAACCAGAAATCAGTTTCTAGAAAGGATATTAACAACCATTAGTATGTGTGTATGTCAGGATGAAAAATAGGAGGAAATCAAAGTAGAGCAATATGGTGAAAGCAAAATTGTAAGAAACAGCAAAGTGATTGTTCACAATATTAGGAATAAGGTGTATTCAGACAGAGGTATTTTCTATCCAGAGGTCAGCAGAGTGCTAGATTACTAGAATGTATTTAAATTTAAGCAGCAAATATGATTTAAATACCCCAAAGCTATGTGCCACCAGACATATATTTATGTCCATTTTATACGGTATGAGGTGTTTAAAGTGCTTTTTCTTCATAAAAAAAACTAGATCTTTTTTCCCAGCATTGCAGAAATCATGTAATGACACAAGAATGAGAAAGAAAATTCTAAACAAAGTGAATGGTACGTCTAGGAATGTCAGGAAGACTGCTTGCTTTCATAAACCAATCATTCTGACAGCTCTATTATTACATGGATATTTAGATTTAGATTTTGTATTTCTCACTGTAACTTACTGAAATAATTAGCTTGACAAAGTCTTAAATAAAATGGAATTAGCATTTGAAATTAAGTCAGCTATATACTATCTTACTATAAAAAAGTTTTGCCATGATACTTTAAAGATGGAATCCAATCTTCTTCCAAAGGAATGATTTATGATATCTGCATAAGAAAAACTGAACTTCAATATTTATGCTCTGTATTGGTTCTGTGTATCACTTGTCATTAACACATTAATGGATGAAGGGAGTCTAGAGAGACAGCATGGGATTCTAGACAAAAGTGCAGGCAAGATACTCAGCTCATCCAATGCCCAGTGCATGCAGAAGGGCAGAGACCAGTGCCAAATATCAAATGTGTGGTTGAAACTCCTGATCTCTGAACACACATTATAAACAAAGTCTGAGGCTGCAAAACCACCTGTATCAGCCCTGTGCATTGCCAGGTCACATAGTGTTTTAGTTTACCTAGATCAGGAGCGGATATATGCACACACTTCTGTTAAATTAGCTAGCATATGTTGATATAGAATTTTATTATAGCAGATTTACAGTGACTGTGGGAGGACAGCCAATATTCAAACCAGAATAAAGCTACACTGTAATTCAACTGTCATTTTCAGCCAGCATTTCCACTGAATAAAATAGTCCTCACTTCCCATCACCACAGTCACTGCTTTGCAGTCTTCTCCTGTTTTGTTACTTGTGGCAACATAATGTTTATGCAGACACCCAGTAAGTTACAGGTTAAATTAATTTTCTTTCTTTCTTTCTTTTCTTTTTCTTTCTTTCTTTCTTTCTTTCTTTCTTTCTTTCTTTCTTTCTTTCTTCCTTCCTTCCTTCCTTTCTTCCTTTCTTCCTTTCTTCCTTTCTTTCTTTCTTTCTTTCTTTCTTCCTTCCTTCCTTCCTTTCTTCCTTTCTTCCTTTCTTCCTTTCTTCCTTTCTTCCTTTCTTTCTTTCTTCTCCCCACGTTTTTGGAATAGTACAAACTCTGAGAAATAAAATATTTTAGTACTGTGGTATTCAATTTCACAAGCTTTTTTCAAAATAATTTCTATCATAGTTCACATTTCAGCTGCTAAAATTTCCCTGCATGCAGAACTTAATGCCTTGAGAAGTACTGGAGTCTTATATTTATATATTTAGGCAGTAAGGAGTTAGAGTATGCACAGGAAAGTCCAGAGACAGGTCTAAAACCCCAGTCTTGCCCAGAGAAGACATTATGCTAGAAGTGAATCATCTTACATTCATTATGTAAGAATAATCTCCAGCACTAGTAGTTCTACAAAAATGTTATAGACAAGAAGGATCCTGTCTTTCTTTAAACATCTTGTAAATGTTCAGCTCAAAATAATAGATGAGAAGATGCAGAGGTTTTCATGCTACGGATGTTTACTTGCCCTTAAGCATCTCAGACTCCCTATTCTATCCAACCTTTGCAAAGAAATGGTTCCACTAAACAAACAGGTGAGATGAGACCTTAATAATTTAAACAAGTCTAAAATAAAGTCTTACTTAACTGCAGAAGTTGTTTGTGAGAAATAAAAGGTTTTAATCAAACTTGCCATCAACACTTTCAAAAGGAAAATCCATTTTTCAGTTGTGGCTTGGTCAAATTCTTTGAAGTATTAATGTAACCCTGAGAAACTGACTATTAGTCTCAAGCAATTGCTGGACATTAGACACAACAAAAACAGGAAAAGTTCAAGAGTCTCTGTTGACTTTCCGCTTGATTGTAACAAACTACTCACTTTCTGAGTTTTCTTTTTTGAAGTGGAATTTTATACAGCAAGGCCAGGCTTTGTTTTTTTTTTTTTATTTTCTTTTTCTTTTTTTTTTATTTCCTTGATACACAATGAGCCCACCAATATGTGTACTCTCTCTTTTAGTTCCAATGTGAAGGACTGCTGTTTGAATTTAATGCACACACTGCTAACTCTGTTTAATTCAAAGGCACAACTTCATTGTACCTGAAAGGAAAACCTGGAACATCAGTGCATGGGTCAGAAGCAACTCTGGCTGCTAATTACAAGTTCTTGAGAAATATCATGGCAATTAACCAGTGTCCACCTATATCGAGACAGAAAAGTACCACATGTTCCTGTCACAAACTTATTTAGTGTGCTGTACATTGCTGTATTGTATCAGTGCTCAGATAGACTTAAATAAAAAGCACTCAGACAATCCTTTCCATTATTTCCAGGGAAAAAAACAACTGAATAAAAATATTGTCCCATATATCTAAAAATGCTAGGGGATAATCCTCTAACATTAGTCAACTTGCATTGGAAAACAGAGAAAAGGAAAGAGAGAGGTGCATTAGCACCAGGATATTCCACACTGAGGCAGTCTGGCTAAGAAACAACATCCCATAAAGTAGACACACACTTCACACAATATTCATATACTCAGAGGAGCGTTTTTTATGAGTGCTTTAATACTTTGGGATCATGTGTGTTGTTTTAGAGTTGCATTAGTCACACCCTGGGGAAATGTGAGCTTCCACGCCTGCCCATTTCAGTGCTGCCTTACCTTGACCCACAGAATTTACCACATTAAGAGAGGATTTAACTCTTGATTATTTTCACCTGTTGGCTTTCGATCTTTTTTTTTTTTTTTTTT
>VZTZ01016243.1:542652-607914 GCA_013400955.1 Drymodes brunneopygia
TTTTTTTTTTTTTTTTTACCTAAGAGGTCTGCCCTCTAAGAGTGACACAGTTCATAAAACTGGTGACCTTAGCCTGGCTTCTTGATTTAAGCAGAACAGAGGAGTAAAGGGTAAAGGGACTTTCATGCACTGGTAGGAACATAAAATAATAAAGCAAAACTGTTGCCAGTCCCTATTCAGGTGAAAGGATTAAGAAAAGCTCTTTCATTTCCATTCTTATTGTGAGGGTGAGCAAAACTGCATTCCTGCACCATCCAGTTCTCACTCCATCCTTGAGAGCTGGAGGGTAGGAGCACCTTGCTTGGACATGCCAATCTGTTGCACATCCTGTGGGTTTAGGAGTTCCCTGTGTCTCCAGTTCCACTGCCTCACTTATAGAAAAATTTCAATTGTTCCCCTGTTTTCTGTCCAGAGACAGAGCTATGGAAGCAGAAAAAAAATCTTCTATATTTTTGTTCCTAAATAAAACCATCCTTAAATTTTCAAGACTGCTTAAAACTTCAGAGAGTTATTTGGAAGAGAAAGTTATCATTACATCCCACAGAGATGTCCCCAAACCCCTTTGCTGTAACTGCATGTTAGGAAAATCTGTGTTGTTCACTTCTGGGAGTAGCTCAGTATACTTGCAACCTGATAGGACCTGGATTCCCAGCCTTGTGACCTACCAAATGATGATACATCACTTCATTCAGACTTTCTATGGGAAGGAAAAGAATGTGTGAGGAAAACTGAGAGGACATGGAAAAAAAAAAGATAGAAAAATAAAATTTTAAAAAACAAGTCAATTAAGTAGAAGTCCTCCTGCTTTCATTTCTTTACCTTGGAACTTTCATCTTATTTTCCTATAGTTTCCCCCTCTCAAGATTTTTCATTGCAAATCTTATCAAAATAGTATAAAAAACTAGAAAAATCCTCAAGCTTTCTCACTGTTTTCAAGTCAAAATACACTGCAGAAGGGCTCAGGAACTTTTAAAGATTCACTAACAGGAAATCCTCAGGTTCACCTGACACTTAGCAGAGGTTTAGCAAAACCCAATCAAAATGACATCAGGTGCAACAAACAGGGAAGGAGCTTTTGACAGTAGAAAAGAGATCAGAGTCATTGGAGGAGGTGAAGGTCAGTGGTCAGAGGAGAGGAGGGATGGTAATATGAAAGGAAAGCAAAGGACAGCATAAATGGTCCTGGTGCAGTAAGGCTGATAATGATGTAGTTAGTGTAAATGGGGAAAGGATATTTAACAATCAGCATAAATGAATAGGTTTTGGAGGGTAATCAAGAATGCAATTGAATTAGGAGGAGTATGGGAGGAACAGAGAGGCCCTTAGAGGTTTTGGAGAAGATTTATTTGAACTGAAACTTCGGTTGATTTACATCTCAAGAGAGAACTATAGCATAATAACTCGAAATATACCTCTTCTTTAATACTGCAGAATACAGTGACAAATGCTATTACACAAACTTCTCCTTAAATGCCCATCCTAAGATATCTTTAATGCAGTTCACAATATTACATTATCTTTATTAAGCAATCACAACTCCAGCTCAGGCAGTGGTGCTCTTCCATTTGAGATCTATTGAACCTCTGTAATTCAGAACCTATAAAGCAAAACACTAATGAAAGAGATTTTTTTTGGTGTTGTTGTTTTGTTTGTTTGCTTTAATTTTAACTGGAAAAAAAAGTCAGCTGTGACATGCAGATATCTAAACAGTTTTTTTCTTTTTAAGAGGTGTCTTGACTAGATGTGTAACCTAGGTTTAATTAAACATTGTCCTAGATTTTTTTCTATGCCCAGCATTGTCTTTTTCTTCTAATGATCTCTTTTCCTCTTCTCATAACTGTTTCCCTTTTGCTCTTGATGTCATTGCCACTAATGTTATTCTCTCAAGCAAACTTTTACTGTTTCATCTATCCCAGTTGCCCTTGCTATTGTTCTCCTCCCCTTTGTATTGCTGTCCTTATGTGTCTTATGACCTTATTACTGTGCAACTCTTAACCTTTTCTTTTGGCAACCATTTACAGGAAAGACATGAAGCTACGGAGATGACCAGCAATGGGCTAAATGTCTTAACTCTCATTACTGACAGCTGGTGTCTGAAGGATCGGATTTTTAAGGTACAAATGAGGAGCAGTTCAATACAGTAAACAAAGTCTAATGCTAAATGACAGTGTGTTATCCTGTAGAGACCAGGACAGTGATTTACCTCAGGGATCACCATTACTCAGAGATTTATTTAAGGTTTTGAATTATGGCCTGGAAGATAACATGCTTAATTCAGCTCACAGATGTAGAGTACAGGCAGCCAGAGAATTATTAGACTAGAATGGGATGAAGGTATACCAAGTCTGATAATATCAGTGCAGCTGAATGAAAATGTGGAGATGGAGTAGCGATAGAGAGGAAAGACTAGTAGGAAGAAAAGACAAGGGGAAAAAAAAGGCAGAAGACAGTTTTTCTCTGAATGTATTCTCATAGAATTTCCTACAAATACTACTTTTAGTAGTGGGCTCCACATACATTCTGGGAAGTGGTTAGTTCACAGGCAGAACTTGTGTCTGTAGTGCAACACAGACATCATGTCACCATGCAGACTTACCCGAAACCATTTCACCAAGCTAGGCTGGCAATTAATAATGGTGAACCAACATCTGCATGGTTCCTGGTTTGGCACAGCATCCTGAGTGAGCTTTGCAGATGGTGCCAAAACCCAGGATTAGTAGCTGAACAACTGAAGTTTCCACAGCCAGGTTTCTACTCCTTGAGATCCCACATGTGAGTTTCAAGATAGGCATAGCTGCTTGGTTAAGTGTTTATTAGAAAAGTGAAAAAAAAGTTATAAAAGGTCCACAGTCTGGGCGAATAACAGAAGCTGAGTCTAGGGAAAACAGCATCTCTTCAGGTGAAACCTATAAGAACAGTAATTTCAGTAATTTTGTGGGTAATGAGGCTTTTTCTTCTTGCACTGTTGTCATGGTTGCATGCTTACACATTCATTAGTTTGTTCTTTGCTAAAAATCACTGATAAAAACCAGAAAATGCTCTCACATCTCCAAAAGGCCTTGTGTCTTTCTCAACTTGCTTTCTCCCCAACAAAAAAATTTCCCCTAAGCTAACCTTGAAGTCACTGAAATCTATTAAGATGTAAATGGGGAAAAAATCATATTTGCTTATCATGATATTACCCACTTTAATATTCTGATGTTGTTCTCTAACAAGTGAACAATTTTCTTTCAGTAGCTGGTTCATTTGACTTAAGAAATATTAGAAAAATCTTTTTGGCTATTATTGCTTGGGCATCCTGCCAAGTCCATCTGCAGAGGCAAAGTAACTACATGAAGCTGTGTTATTTATTTTGCTTGATTTTTAAGTTTGTTTTCTTTAGCATTTTTTTTCTAATGCCTACACTACCATATGACCCCCTGTTGTTTCAAGACAATGAAGATCACCCTGTGAAAGCAGTTCAGCACTTCTCAGTCCAGTACAGCAGAGATCTATAACAGTCCCAAGTAAGACATTGAATCTAATACAGAAGATCAAAAACTGTGCTATAATCAGGGATCTTTAAAGTACCCAAGAAGACAGAGTAAAATACAGATGAAGGTGAAAGGCAGTTTTCACTGGGAAAAGAAGCTGTAGAATAAAGTAAAAAGTAGAGGGAAGGAAGTGTGAAGGCTTTGAAGTTGAGCCACAGCTCAGCTAACACTCTGAGTTATACACATGATCTTTCTTGTTCTTTCCCACAATAAATCACTATTGCATGAGAGGTTCTGGTATCTAATGGCTGCACAAGAGGAATTCTTATGACATTTTTCTTTTGTGCTGGGTAAGCCTCCCTTCTAACTCTTCCTTCCAGCTTCCCAGAACTTTGAATATTTATGCAAAGTTTGTAGACACAAAATAAGTTAAACAAATCTGTTCAGAAATATCTCTGCAGAGTAATATAATTCTGAGTATTACCTCCAGACTATGTTTTCTACTTTATTTGCTAAATCAGATCCTTAACTAGTCTAAAACTGGCATATTGCAATTGTATTTTCAGGTCTTATTTATCATGTCAATATAGAATACATAGTCTAATATCTATTTTGATAGTAGGGATGTAGGAGAGAAAAATAAGTATACATTTACAAACTTGAAGGCTTGCACAAATGTTTCACATTTAAAGATTATAAGAATCTCCTACACTCATTGACAGCACCGTAAATTTCTCCACGCTGCCAAAAATCAGGAAGCCAGAGCAGGTTATTTCAGTGAATAAATTCCTAGCCTCGAGAAAAAACCTTGTAATTCAGAACTGAGGCCTGAGCTACACAAAACTATTGTAGTATCTTGCTGTTACACTCCAAGTGTTTGATTTTGCTAAATCTTACGTATCACATATTACAATTATTCACTGTCTGTAGTGGGTAAGTTCATTTACCTGGGAAGTACTGTGAGACATGATAATGCAATCATAAACTATCCAAAGCCTGTGGTGCTTTTGAAGAATTTGGGTGAGATTGTGGAGGAAATCACAACAGTATGAAAAGTTAAAGCTCAATGAGGCAATAGTCACAGGATTTCTGCTTTCCATGTGGAGTATCCGTATTGCTTAAAAGGCCATTGTGCTGGTTTGGGCTGCAATAGAACTAAATTTCTTTACAGTAGCTGGCATAGGGCTGTGTTTTTGATTTTTACTGAAAACAGGTTGACATCACAGGGATGTTTTTGTTATTGCTGAGCAGGGCTTAGACAGAGTCAAGGCCTTTTCTACTCCTCATATCGTTCCACCAGTGAGCAGGCTGATGGGGGAACAAGAAGCTGGGAGGGAGCACAGCTGGGACAGCTGACCCCAACTGACCAAAGCAGTATTCCATATCCATAGGATGATGTGCTCAGCAAGAAAGCTGGGTGGGAAGGTTGGTGGAGGGTGGGGGGCACTGCTGGGCATGTGTCAACTGGTGGTGAGAAACTGTTTTCATTGTATCACTTGTATTTCTTTGGTTTTATTTTTTACTGTCTTTGTTATTTTTCCTCTTTTCCTTATTACTATTGTTATTGTTGATTGTAAGTTATTAAACTGTATTTATCTTGGCCCACAAATTTTCTCACCCCATCCCACTGAGGGGGGAGTGAGTGAGGAGCTGTATGGTGCTTAGTTACCAGCTGAGTTTAAACCACAACAGCCATGCTCAGAACCATGTTAGGAAACTCAGCTGGTGTCATCTAAACTGTCCCAGAAAGATGATGAAAATGCATAGGAGCCACTAGACATGAGACATAAGACACTAGACAATGAAATTCTAAATCAATAATTTTTTCAGGCCATCAGGCAAGGATAGAAACAAGACAACACTGCCTAATGTTAGACAAATAGCCTGAGAAAGCAATATTTCATTAATCAAAAATTTTCAATACCCTTGTCACTGCCAGTCTGTTGGATATAAAAAAACTGGAATATCTACTAGCGCAAAGCAACAATTTTTTTGTGACAGAAAAAAAGCAATGGGAAAAGGCCATTCACTTACACCCTGAAGTGTAAGTGCCTTCACTTACAATTGAAATCACTTTTACCTTATTGTTATTATGAAATAATCATATTTATCTTATTATTATTATGAAATTACTTTTTTTAACCTGAGCAAGTGAGACTCCAAAGGCGGCAATGTTGGGAAAATTTATTTGTTTTTCTAAGTATAGAACAGTACAAGAAAAAAAATTAAGTACAGTTGAACACATATAGATGTTTCTAAATATTCCTATGAATGTATATATACACATTATACATTCATATACACGTGCATATGAAGCCTATGCACACTCTGGGCAGCGTCACTACACTTGTGCTGCTTCTATGGAATGGTACCACTATTTCTGATGATGGAGATTTCAAATCCTTCCCCAGACTGGAACAGAAATGCCTGTACTTAATTTTGCTTCTAAGCCTTTCCTCCAATGTTATGATGCTTTCACAGGGGGTGCCTGCACATTCTGGTACCACTTTGTGTATTCCACCATACAGGCTCTTAGTGTATGTAAGTAGTGTGATAAGTACAGACATCAACAGTAGCCACGGTGAGCACACACAGAGACATTGGTGACCTCCCCAGGTGCACCCCAGGAGGGAACACAGACTGAACTTTCCCTGTCCCCATGTCATTTACACAGACAGGAGGCTTCTGCACTAGATGTTGCTCTGTTGTCACCTATCTCAGTAAAAATCCTGTCATTCCCTTTTCCGTTGCTACTTGTAGCTGCGGGCAGCAGACATGGGAAAACAAAGAACTTGCATCACTTGAATTCTTAACTCAGTTCAAGGAGTGCCATAGATGATGTCCAAGTCCTATTTAAACCAAAAAAGCCCCAAATCTGCTCCACTGAAGAACAGATCCTAGCTTGTACTAGTTCTTGCTAAGTGTACATAAAAGTGCCAAATCACATTTTCACTATCTTTTATAGGTAGAGAGGGTAATCACTCTGTTATCCTGCTCCTGTTCTCTAGAGAAGATGCTTTCACTTTGGTCCCAGAATGCAGAGACCATGTATTTTAATGTATTAAAACAGTGCAAATTTGGTAACAAAATTGTCCCATTATTGCAATGTAAGTTAGGTGAATATGCTGAATCATGATAAATCATTACATATTCTTATCTCAAAAATCTGAAAGAAACTTGATCTTTTTTTATCTGAACTTTAAAGGAATGTATTATTTTATTTTGCCTTAGAAGCCATGAAAATTTATTCATATGCCTAAGTCCTGAATATGTAGTCACACTATTAAAGAATGCATGGTTTACAAAAATGGATATGTACATACTGTGAATAGTATCTTAAAAATGTTGTATACCTAACCAGCACTGATGCTCATTCAGGTCTGTACATGATTTGATCACGATTCTCAATAAAAAGCACTTACTAAGTTTTGGTGCAGCTGACAAAAATAAAGAGAAAGGTTGTTTATGTGGAGACAGCTCAGCTCTGGGACACCAGGCCGTTTTAGTACCCTGGATCAACCACAGAGCTTCCCACAGTGTTTCCATTTGACCTCAGGCGAGATTATTCACCTACCCTGTGATTCAGTTCCCCAGGCACAAAATAAAGACATTTTCTTATCTCACTGGGGTGTTATAATGACAAAACTGAGTAACTGTGATGTGCTCACAGGCTGGAGCAGACAGCCACGGAAGTGCTTCAACCGACAGTAAGACATACAACCCAAAAGTTTAACTCAAATTATCTGATACATTCTAAGGGCTCTTATCTTTAAAGAGAAGCCTTTCCATAAGCAAACCAAATGATCTAGTCTCAGGCTAACTAGGCTAAGTGGGATCTTTCTTCTTTCCTTTGAACAGGTTTCAAAGTAAAACAAGATAAGCAGAAGCTCCTTAGAGGACCTCTCTTCACAGAGAGCTGGGATGTGACAAGAAGTGCAAAGGATCTCTAATTTCAGGAGCAAAAGCTTTAGTTTGGTAGGGTGAAATGTAGTGTTTACATCCACAATAGATAAAAGAAAGAAATTCCCTAGTCCTCAGGGGATGTGCCACAGGGAATTCTTTTCCCTTTGTTTTCCCCTTTGTTTTAAGTGCAGACAGATGCCAATCAATGAAATATGTATGCTGCAGGAATTCAGAGAAGACTTCCCATACAGTACTAAAACACATACCTCTGTTTTCTCATGATAGATGGATCCATTCATGTGAAATTTATAGATGCTAACCAAATAAATTAATCACCTTGAAAACTATTTTTTATTAATTGATTAGCACTAAAAATATACTACTAGTAAACTTTTACAGGAGTTTTTTTACCTGGAAATTGATACTAAATCTAATTCAAATGCCTGTCATGGTTGGGTTATGTTTTGGTGTTTTTGACAAAATAATGACAATATTGAAGTGTGAAAACACATCTCTATAAAAAGTACTTTTGAAAATCAAGATTTCTATCATGTTCTTAAATATGACTTACATTTTGTTCAATAATAGCCCCATCCTACTCTCCACAAAGTAACACGTGGCTTAACATTTATGTATGGATATTTTCTTTGGAGACAGACAAACAATTTTCTCAGTAAATTTTTCTATTCTGAGAATGGCTGAAAACTGATCATTCTTTCCAAAAGCACGGCATTTTAGAATGAGTTTTAATGCTTTGTTTTCAGTATTTAATACTTGATATCGAAGTAGTTCCCCAACACAAGTAATATTATATACAGTGTCTTCACTGCAGTGACACACACTAATTGTATGCGTGCTCAAATTCCTGTCTCAGTCAGTTAATCATTTTTGCATCAAGGCTCTCTGGAGAGACTTATAGCACCTGCCAGTACACCTCTCAATAAAAGTAGACTAATAGCCATCCTTATTCTTTAGCACACACTGAAGAAAAGCAGCTATGTCTTAATGGGTCAGAAACATTTGTATGTTTTTTCACAAGTTCGTGTCCCACCTATACCAACCATGAATCAACGTCATCACCTGACATATTTACTGTTCTGCAGATAATAAAAGATTGGTATGTCATCCTACTATTGCTTTGCCACTTGGGTGCATCTGAAGCGTGTCATTTGAGGTCACAGACCTATTATCCCAGCACAATAGCATGAAGCAGATCACCCTGGTGTAGATGTGTTATTAAGCCAGGAAGAAATTTCATCAAGGGTCAATACCATCCAATACAGTGAGAGATGCAGCTTCTGTTCCTCTTCTTCTTTTTNTTTTTTTTTTTTTTTTGTGGAAAGGTGGAAGTTGCAGAAAAGGTATCAGAGAACCCATCTGCATGAGCAAGTTTCGATAAGTTGCTTGACATCTTTCAATCTTTGGCTTGAGTCTCTATATCTGCGTAAAATTTCCAAAAATTAAGATAGTGGCTATAAAATAGAACATGATGTCAACAAAACCAACTTCATTTATGGAAATTAAATGCCTAACCCTGAAATACAAAATGGGAGTATTAGTCTGGATCAGGAGTAGAATTTTGCTGAGAATTTACCAAGGTCTGTAGGCTGTGGCACTTCTTGCCCTTGCAGATTGAAAGGAGGAACATGGCATGGAGTACTTGGCTGGTCTAACAATGAGAAAGTTAAAGAAACATCAGTGTGGTACAAGAGATCTCAGTAAAATAGTTAAGTAACTCTGACTTAGCTTGTATCATTTGGCAACACACTGTTACACACTGAATAACATAAATACAAAAGAAGAATATGTTCTTCCTTTGCCTGTCACTGAACTCTCAGATATCCACATAGAAACAAAATCACAAATAAACCCCAAACAGTATTTATTGCAACTGTGAACCTCCTAATTTAATCTTCTAGAATGATTGTGCTACCTGGGAAAAAGTAGGAAAAGGTTCCTTCTACTTGTTCTTCTCTCTCCTCGTTATTCTAAACCAAAACAATCTCCAATAAGCAACATGGCTTTTCAGAGAAATTAAATACTGACATTTTTTCTAAAATATTTAAATTTAGAGCTCAGTGGGGAGCTCTGTCCCAGTTATCTAATTCTTTTAAAACTCTGGGGGAAAGCTGTACTGTCTATTAAAACTCACTAAATTAATTTAAATGTAAAACTCCTGTAAATGAATTGCCTGTGCCCTTTTGAGACGTTTCTTGCTCTGCCACACTGAGGGACCAGATCTGTGTGAGTTCAACCATCTCAGACTTGAACCTACTGCAAAACCTCCTGTAAAAATGGCAGCTGGTAGCTGAAGGGGCAGGCACCCAGGAGGAGGAAATCAGCATCACCCAGACTGAATTAGCCTAACAAAACACCATGTAACAATCGTTGGAACTACTTTTCTGGGATTGGCAAAGCAAAGCCCTGAGCTCCTCCACGTCCTCTCGCCCCCTAATTGGGGGCGGGCAGTGCGTGTGCAAGTTAACCAGCTCCATTCTTGGGTTTGATGGCAGCCCTGCACCCACCATTGTTCGAGAGAAGGGTGCAGGACACGGACTGCAAGATTGTTACCCAGATGTTTCAAGCCACCCACAGAAAGGCATCAATGGGCCATAAATTTGTGAGGGGAGAGAAAGATTTGCAAAAGAATTGAAGGCAACCATAGGGAGAAGCTTTAATAAAAGGAGCTCTGCTGGTGGTAGGGTACTGGTAGATGGACGGGCTGGGGGCTTTCCTGTTGCAATCTGCTCCCTGCTAGCCATGAATTTTAACCACTTGTACGCAGAGTGATTGCTTTCCTTGTTTAGACTTCTGTTGACACACAGCCACACAGTCAAACAAAGGTCAGAATTACCGAAATACCATAAACTGCCTACACACAACCTTTGAAAAAAGGAAGCATCTGGCTTGCTGACATGAGGGTTTTTTCAAATTCTTGCACAACCACATTGGGGATTTTCTTTACTTTTTTCTTTAAATTCCATGCAGTGGAACTTTCATGGATGATTATATTCTTCCTTTTATGTAAAGAATATGTTCTACATTTTTTTGTATTTGCTTCAAGTACGAATTACAAAGAAAGAGACAATTGTAATCCTAGACAATTTGGGGAAAAAAACTGAAGTCCTGATTTCACCTTTTTATTTTTACTACTGAATAATAACAATTTTTCTACTAAAGTCCAATCTGTAGGTTCACAAATGCAAGAAAAGATGAGTATTTTTATTTTGTCTCAAACACACCACAGTTATGTTGTACCAGTGAGAGCCCTGTGTGTGCATGTGCCAGGAGAGCTTGCACTAGCGGGACTTGGATGTCTTCCTTCTCCCAGGCCTCAGTTCCTTGTTCTACCTAAACTTCCTCCCACCACAGCCCAATTTCTCCACTGGTTTATGTTAAACAGAGCCAACAATTATCCTGTGATTTCCTATCACATTTATTGACAGAGAAGATCACTGCTGTCCTTTCCATTGGAGGTGCTTGAGAAGAATGAGGTGTATTCCTGAGGTTATAGACAAAGCAGGAATAGCCACACTTGACACCAATTTTCCTTAGATTTTCCTTAGGGGATTTACTAAATAAGGACAGAGGCTCCCTGGTTTTACTCTGATGTGTAACTTTTCTGCATATCTTATTGCAGAAAATTATTGCAAAGGAATTTGCCACCAGGGTTGTTTTCCAGGGGTTTTTCATGCTTAGGTTTTAACCTTTAACTCAAGAATCTTCAAAAATTATCTGCAACTAAACTCAAGAAAAATCAACATGATAGTAAAGCCTAAGAAAGTTCCATTACTTGAATTAAAATTTTAAATACAGTGCAATATATATTAAAGGAACTTACACTGAGACTCAAACCCCTCCTGGTATAATGTTCTCCAGCTGATCAATAAGAGCCGTGTGTTGTATCACAGAAGTTTGACCAGCATAGCTGCAGAGGAGGCCTGTGCAGTTCATTATAAAAGCCCTTTGGGGACAGACAGCCTTGTTTCTAAACAGTGTTATTTATCATCAGAAAAGCAAAAAACCTATTATGAATCATGGAATGTGACATTAGGGCCTAAGCATATGCACAGGACAGAAATACCTTAAAACACCTGACTTTAAACTGAGGAAGTGCATATCAGAAGTATTTGTTTAATTTAGAGCAAAGAACACAGATTGTTCCCTGCATATGAGGTCTCACCCTGAAGCTGCCACACAAGGTGACATGACTGCATGACAGACCACAAATGTCACGCAAACAACCAGTGCCCTTTGGCCATAACACTTATAATATGATCAGAAGTTTCATAGCCAACATGAACATAACCAGGGATCCCAGTTGTATCAGACAAATGCAGGCTCTTTGAATTTCATGGAGCATCAAGTAAGCTGATATTTTCAGCTGGAAAAGTACAGTCAGCACTGGATATGTAAGGCTTACTTCCCTTTTTCAGGGCTAAAAAACCTTTCAAATGTCACCAATTATAAACAAACAGACAAACACACAAACCACCAGACTGGATCTTGAGGACAAGTAATTTATAGTATTTGTAGTCTTCAAGCCCATATGATATGAGTACTATGATTGTGTTTGATGTGCCCTATCCCATTATGTGCTTTCTACAAGCAACCCAGTGGCTGGCATTGAGTTTTCAAATTATTTTTAAAACCTACATTATGCATTTAGGGTAAGATTTTTAAGGACAAGACATTTTGAAGTACATTACATCTGACTCAAGCTAACAATGCATTTCTCTGTGGTCTTACTGGATGAAAAGGAAGTCTTGGGTGAACCTGTTCTCTTTAATCACAGCGAAATAATACTCTTTGATTTTCAGTGCACATCATTCACAGTTATTTATAGGACAATGCTGGAAGTCAAAACAGTCATCAAGGGTTAGTAGATATTAGACTTAACATCATACGTTTTCATTAATGGGCTTAAATGAACAAGTAAAGAAATACTCCAGTGATTAAGGCTATTAGAAAACTAGTCACTCATATCAGCCACCAAACATGAGTCTCAAATTTCCATTAAAAAAGTATTTTCTGTCTTAATGAATGATTATTTGGTCACAATATGATTTTCTGGAAACAGCTAAATTATGATGCATCACTAAGTACTGATGGCTCAAAAATTTAATTGCCTGTGTCAGATTCTCTTCTTAAAAATCAGGCACTAGAATCCAAGCAGCTAAAACTATTATTTCTACAAATATAGCTAGTTTTAAGAAACATTACAGTCTTTTAAAAGCCCATTGCCATCTGCTCTGTCAAAGTAATAAATGAAGAAGTTGGATTTACATGTGGCACTCTGTTAAATGAGGTAAAGTTCAGAACAGACTTTTGCTTCCCAGCAGATGGGGATCTCCCAGCAGGGATGGAAGTCAACAAAGAGGGTAGCAGGGGGTTTCCATAAATTCATGTGATCCCTGGGCAGAACTAAATGGATTAAATAACAAGGACTCTAGGAGTTAAGCTGTATCTTGTTATACTAAGATGTCTCTGCATATTAGGTACACAACAGTTATTCATCCTTTCTTGATAAAGTGGAAAAAACATACTATGCTTTTTCTTTGAATTTTGGTCTTGTTTTGCCTTGTGTCTTCTTGTGGAACTGCAAAGAATGAGGCAAACTATAAATGTCTTCTACACAATAGGAAGGTATTCAAAAGTCTGTATTATCATAGAGAAAGGCAAAAAGTGTCTGTGAATACCATTCAAGGATTTCACTCTAGTATCCTAAAACTGCTACCATTCATTGTTCATTAACATTTGCACCACAGGATTTATTATTAGAGGTTATTTAAAAGGATTTCTAGTGTTATCTGTTGAGATTGCAAAAAATTTGCTAAAATTTCCCTTGTTTTGCAAACTCCTATTTATCGCCCAGATTCATCACATTTGAAGAGCTTAGCAGTCAAACAATAACATTTAAAAAGTGAAAATATACATGGGAAAGTGCTTGGATGAGTACATTATGTATCTTTAAAGTTATTTTTATGTTTGTGGGCAAAGAAATCAGCATTGAGTTTAGGTTTTTATTTTAGGGCCATTTGGCTTGAACAAGAAATTGGATAGCCAGTATTATAATGCATCACAGTGAACAGATATGTTTGTCTTTGAATAGTCTTTCATATTTGCTTTTGACAGCATATTCCAAAATTAGTCTCCTGAATTTTTTATGCTTTGTCTGACATGGTTTCTGACATTCCTTGAACAAGCACCTGATCTGGAGTAAGGATTTTAAACCTGAGTTGTTTGTTTGTTTGCTTAAATTTACTTTGGCTGAAATCATGCCATTATTTGCATCAGTGATCAAGATGACTGCTTCCTCGATTATTGAATGGCAAGGCTGCTCTCTTTTTTACTGTTTCATGGCACTGGATTTTCAGTAGATGAAAACCAAAATTAGCCTGCTTATGGTTTCAATGGGTTGTCGAACCGGCTACTTGCAGTGAAGCCTATTTGAGATGTTGTATTTCACTTAATTCCAACTCAGACAAACACAAGGAAAGAAAATGTTTGCTTCTGTAGAAGTAACAGACACTTGTTTGGTCTGAATGGTATTTTAATTAAGCAAAATTATTTGAAATCATACTTTGTGTTTATGGAGAAAGGTGTATAATTCTAGGCACAATAAAGATATATGCCCATCTTCACCAATATACATGGGAATTTTGGATGGTTTTAATTAGAGAGGTGACAGGGTGTGTGTCACCTGATTGCCTGACTGCTAAAAATAGTTTCTTCACTTAGGAATGAGGATTTATTTAGAAATATAGAATAATTAATATGACTATTGCAAATCTTAAAATGTTATTGCTTACAGACTTTTCTGTTTAGCCATCTTTTGTACTTTATCTGACACTAAACCTCATGAAGGATAATCCCTTTCCCAAGGAGGCAATGCATTTCCAAAAGTCCTTTGTTAAGGTGACAGGCTAGTAATTCTACCCCCATCAGCCCTCTTTTCCCATATTGCCAACTCTTAGCATGTGAATAAGTTTAGGGGGAGGATCTCTTTGTCAAAACACGTTCATCACAATCTCAACTTAAATTCTGGCACACATTTATTTTCACTTCTCCTCTAACAAGCACATACCAATTTCAACAGCTGTTAACTTTGACCTGACTGGCTTTGTGTCTTCCGAGAAGAAAAAAGTAAAGTCCAGCAGAAGAGTGTAATGTGATAGAAATAGGCTGCCCAGTCTCTTCAGCAGTAGTAGGACCAATTTCCTACTGCAGAAACATCGTAAGACATTCAGTTCCCAAAGAAATGATGGGATATTGCTGCTTGATTTGCCAGTGAGCATCTACAGACATGACAATGGTGAGACAGTGGGAGCATTCAAACCTCTCACGCATTTTTGTTTTCACACTCAGCTGAGCTGTCTTTTATATCTGTCTGCCATTCTTTACTGTTACCCTCGTTATGAGTGGATGGGAGAGTTCAGGCATAGAAATAGTCTTTCTACTCCTATTTTGTTTGCAATATGTGTATTTCAAAGATTTTTGAAAACATAAACCTTTTTTTAAGAAAACTGGAACAATAGAGATAAGTCTCTCATTTGCTTCCTCAGAATTAAGCATCCAGATCCTATTGTTTTCAAAAATGAAGGATCATGTTCATGACATGTTTACAAGACAATACAAAGGGAAAGCAGAAAACATAACCAAAGTTTAAATATCTCTGTGCACCTATCTATATATAAAAGTAAAAACTTTTATAGTAGTCTGTTTGTTTCTATTTCAAGAAATACACAAATGGTCCTGTTAACCTCTGACCAGACTATATCACATTGACTAAAAGGGAAGGAAAAGTAAAGCAACAGATAGAGAAGACTTGAATACTGTGGTATGGGATTGTGTTGTGCTAGAGGAGGGAATATTGAAGGCAGGCTTGAATCCTGAAGCAATTGTGGAAGGTCCCTTGTGTGGACTTCTTCAGAGAGCACAGGGCTGTCTCAGAGCATCTCTATGACTTCAGAGAGAATCTGAGTTGCAGATCTTCTCAGGAACCACAGGTGCAAGCTCACATAGCACCATAATCTCTGCACGCACTTAAGGGGACACGTACTGAAGTCTCTCCAGTTACTTTTGGAATGACTTCCTAGTCTGATCGTATTTTGTAGCAATGTCCTGCTTTAATTAGTCTCAAATGCCCATGCTCAGGTATCACATGGTATTGTTCACTGACATGGACTAGATTAAAGCACCCACCAATTTGTCAAATCCTCGGGAGGGCCTGTGGCTGCCAAAAGTGCCAGGAAGCTTAGTTCATGTCTGAGTGTCACAGCATTTACCTCTTCAGTCACCCTTCTGTCTTTTGTAGTTTCTTGGCCCTCATCATATATCTTCCAAAAGTGTATTACAGCTGGGGAAAAGGGCTACCATGGGTTACAGCTGATAGTCTTGGTATTTTTATGCTGCAATGTAAAAAACTTTTATCCTGTCATTTTCTCCTTGAAATAGCCATTGATATAATAAGTAAGGGTATTTCCAGAACTTCTGCAGTAATTTAGTTTCGTTTCTTCTCTAAAAAAACTCTGATATTTTGCCTTGAAATGACTGAATATCAATAGTACAGTTGATGTAATTTTGCTCAGAAAATAAGGCATTTAAACTTTAGCACTTCTTTTTCTGGAAAAAGGAGGGTCCCATCTTCAGGAAAAGACAGTTTTGTTTAAATTTCCACCAAGTTATTTTTAAGTGCCTTAGGTTAGACTCACACACAGATTCAGGCAATGGTGAGAAATGCAGGTCACATCTCCTAAACACCTTGTCTCTTATTGAGCCCCACTGCCCTGAGTCAAATTAAATTAGGTACCTTATACAGAAGACGTGAACAACACACACTTTCAAAGGAGCCTCCAGAAAAAGCTTAGTCATGAGGCTATAGGTTACTCTGAGGTGACAGAATTTGGGCATTAAGCCAGTCGTTTATATGTCAGGTGTCATCAAAGCTTAGGTAAATACATGCACAGACAGGGGCAGAGCTTTAGGAAACATATCAGGCAGATGCCTGTTTGGTCCCTCAAGCACCAAGGCATAGTGTTAGACCTCCAAACTGGTTGCAATGGTCTAAAATCTGTCCTAGTCTTTTGACAGAATTAACTTTAAATTGCTTACAATGCTGATTGTTGCCTGAAGAGAGGTGAGCTGTTCAAAATTATCTAAATATTTCTATTCTAAGGAGGAAGTGTGCTGTTTCAACAGTATTGCCAGCAGAAAGATTGAAATAGCAAAAGAAAAAAAAAAACCCTACATTTTAAAGAAGCAGCTACTCAAACATTTCTTTGGTAGTTTAATTATACCTTATGATTTCCCTCGGGCCAAGTTTCCCTTTACATAGTGCATATGCAACTAAAACTATTTTGCTGACAAATGCTATATGGAACGTGACAAAGCTGCAAAACAAAGGAATTAATGTGATTGTAAATGAGATCTTCATAGAAGACTTTTTACTTTTTAGTTGGCAGATTCCATTGCTTTGTAAAAAATTGCTCAGTAAAAATCTGTAAAACAAATTTCAGATGTAACCTACATTATGGTGTCAGGTTGGAAGAAAAATATCTCATCCAAAAGTGTGTGAAGAATTAAAACAACATTTTCCCTTAGCTGGCTACTTATGACCAAGATGCTGAAAAGTAAAATTATCACTTCTTGGGAGAGACTATTTTAAAATTAGTTTTTAAACCCATGGTGAAAAAAAAGCTAGTTTTACTGGTCCAAAATATAAATTTCATTTACAAAAATAAAAACCAGATTTTTCTTTTATTTTGAAGTGTTCCTAAAGTTACTTTCTGAAACCATAAAGTACATATTTTAAACTTTAACTTTAAAACAGGAATTATCTGTAAAATTTATTTGACTCCATACAGTGCAGATCAAGGATATAATTGATCCAACTCCCCTATATACATTCATTAATTTTCATCCAAATATTGTTATTTATAGTTAATCTGAATTTTCACATGCATGATAAAATAGGAGAAAAAAGTATAAATATTTTCTTTAGCTGAGGTAAGCCTTTCATCATGAATTTTCCACTCAGCATGGGTGACCAGAACCTAGGAAATGTGATTGTTTCATCAACATTGACCAAAAATATCCATTTACACAGATGCAAGTTCAGAACAAATCTAGTGAAGGCCATGAACATATTCTGGATTTTCAGCAGTCTAAATGATAGTAGAAGTGTATTCCTGGCTGCCTCTGACAGTGTTTCACTTAAGTGTTATTTAAAACAAATTTCCAGTGCAATAAAGCCTCTCCCCTCTGCAAACGTAAATTATATTTAATATGCCTGGGAACAAGCAAGGCTGCCAAAGTCTGAGGCAAGCCAGCCTTTATGACTTCAGTCCGTTCTCAGCCCTTGATTACAATTTGATTTCCTTTGGCATCAAAAGACAAACTATTTTAGTGAACAATGTTCTTCCTTTAGCAAGAGTGAGCTCTAGTTTCTTGGCAGAGGGCCTATTTACTGGCAGGCAACATGTCCAACCTCCCAGCAATAGCAGACCTGTGGACTTTGATTTAAAGCAGCACAAAGTAAGAAAAACAGAACAGAATGTATATTGCTCACTTGAGAGGCTTATTGTTTAACTGGCCTACTTATCTTTAGCCTGTGCTCCAATCCTCAACACTTACTTTTGTGTACTTTATGTCAGACATATGGCCACGTTGGGATGCTGACAGCAGTTTTAGCACTGCTGCACTATACATACTACTTGTAATTTGTTCTATCTTGTAGTTGGGGCTTTCTTCAAAGAAGAAAGTGAATTTTAAATGCTGCTGTTAATAACTGTAGCCATCTGACAAGATATAATAGTGATGTGCTCGGAATGATGGCAGCGTTCATTCATCTACATTGAGAGCCTTGTAGATGTTAAAGCTTTTAAAATGGAGCATTTATTATGTGAAGAAATTAAACCCACAAAGGCTGCTGAATTCAGTAACACAAAATAAAGCATTCCCATGCTCTTAACTCCTTGGCCCCCCCTGTCAAAAGAAAAATAAAGGGAAGAAACACATTTCAAAGAGAGACAAATATCACTCAGACTTTTTGTTTACCTCCAACTTTGGGTAACTGTATATCTCCCTCAGGATTGTGATAGCATGCTTTTCCCCTTCTCATCACTATCTGAGCTCCAAGAATGCCCTTTTACCTCTTTTTCTGTTTGTTTGTTTCTTTTACTTAAGTACCTTAAACCTGATATAGTGGTCAGGAGGGAAGCACTTGGGTCCAGGAGCCTTCCTGCCTGCAGAGGAGCTCCACGGTTTCCCTGCTCTTGCCCCTCGGTCTTCCCTGTGGCCACGGTTCTTCCTGAATGGATTAGGATCCTCTTTGATTTCAGCTGAATTCTACACCTTACAAGACCTTACCAGCTCTGTTGTAGAATAAGAAGCTTCCAATAATTATATTCTTACATTAGAAAACATTGTTTTCTGTGGGAAAAAAAAAGTGAGGAAATGCCCTGGTGAAGAGACTGTTTTGTTTTTAAAATTCTGATAGAAAATGTTGATAATCTCAGAACTGTATTTAATTTCTAATTTTTTTTTAGTCAAAAGTGGAATGACTCAGAGCACAATATTTCAACAATCTCTAGGTAAAGTGTATCCATCAGTCTCCAATTATTTGATAAAAACTTCTGTCAACTTTGGAATTAATAATAAAATAAAATTAAATCTCAACATTTGTCAAGGAATAGATATTACAAGTTTAATCAGCTTCACTCAAGACCAAAATACAGCTGAACATGAAAAGAAAAATGAGAGGCAGATATAAATATAAATATATATCAATACTATATATCCCTCACTACTCCTTCACTACTATAGCAGAGGCACTAGAGTGAAACAGAAATTAACATGACATAATTATAATAACATGTAAAACAATCAAAATAATTACCTTTTTACATATCTTATAGAAAAATTCAAAAGCACCTTAGTGAGGGAATGGCAGAAGGGGGAGAGATATTATTGATAGCAAAAATGAAATTACATAAGATTATTAAGGTCTTGAGCATTGTGTCATTGTCATGATGAATGAAAAATAAGGTCTAGCAAAAAAAAAAAGTCTCCTGTGCATTCTGTAGATTGTCATAAGTAATAAAAGGAAAGTGCAGCTGGGTGTGCATTCTGAGAACAAGCTCATTGTGAGACTGCTGGAGTAGAACAAGAAGGTAGGATGGAAGAAAATAATATTATTATATCTCAGCTGGAAAATTCCTGTAAATATTTAAGGGAAAATATTAGGGGGAAAAGAAAAAACCCTGCAGGGATTTTTAAACTATTAAAAGGTGTATTGAGAAAAAAGGAGCAATGTAGGGTAATTAAAAAATAGTGAAGAATTATTACTGTGCAGGTTTTAGGATAAATTTCACAGAAATGTAATTTATTTTATATGGAATCTTACTGAGCTCACCCCAAAGCTAGATTTGACTTGCTGGCATAACTCTTAGAAATCTCTCTACTGCTTCTTGGTTCTGACAAACAGGAATAATCAGAGAATTGCAACACGTCAGCCATATTCTCTTTTCCCTTAAACATGCAGATAGTCAGATGTCTCAAAAATTAGTTAAGCAGGACAATTTTACAGAGTAATAATGATGCTCCTGTCACACTGACATGATCCATGTGAAGGACAGGGTTGATGTTTCTCTGCAGTGAGACAGATTGTCAGCCATGAATTTACTCTAAGGGCATTTTTGTCTAGTTTTTATGTCAGTGAGAAGCCACAGGAATACAGAGAAACCACCAAGTAGATGCTTTCTTGGGTCATTCACCTGTGCTTTAAGAGACTTGAATCTAATCTCTCTTGTAACTTCACAGAGGCAGTAATCTGAACTCACTTTATGAGAGATTACCCTTAGCAGTTTGTCGCTGGATATTACGTTACTGGTCCAAATCATTTTCCCAGTTAGAGGAATTTGTTTTGCTCATTAGACCACAGATGGAAGGAGCTGCTGACCCCAGTTTCTAAGACACATACCCAAGATATTGGTGCAAGTCTCAGCTCCAACAACTGCTCCAACAGTTGCCTCATCAATTAAGTGCAATAAAAATCCAACAGTTTAGTGGCTGCAGCTCTCACGACATTGTTTGAAGTCCGGCCATCAAAGAAAGGACTTGGATACAGCTTGTTGCTGCTGAACATGCCACTGTCAAGGACAAAAGCGAGGAATCAACAGAGGAAGAGTAAGCTGTGTGTATTTCATGCATCACATTCACAGGAGACATAAGTAGATGAATGGTGCATTTGAGTGGCCATCTTTTAAAGGATGGGAAGCTTTTGTTTCAGTTAGGAAATCTACTGTGGGCTGGTCAGCAGTCACAGTGGCTACCTGAGGTACCATCCAAGCTGTGTGCATCTTAAACACTCAAATGGTGACAAGGTATTAAAGCTCAGTTAAGATCAACAAAGCTGAGGATGACTTTGAAGGTGTCTGTCATGGCTAAAGGTGAACCTCAGCACTATTTAGAGAGAGGTAGGTGACTTACATCTTTAGAACTCTGGATTTCAGGTGGCAACAGTTCCTTCACATACAGAAGTGCAAATCTCAAAACTCTAAATAATGATTTGGACAAGAACAATGAGAGCTAAAAATTAAGTAGCTCGATATTCTACTTTGCATCCTTCCTATCTCACTGATCTCCGTTACCCTTAAAAATTCTCTTTTTTCTTGGGCTCCCAATGCTCATTCACATTCTAAGCAGAGAAGAAAATTATGATCCTACCACCATTTTAAAACTTCAAATACAAGAGCCAAATTTATCACTGATGTGATCTCATTAGCTTAATGAGATTACACCAGGGAAGTATTTGTCCCAAGGACTATATTAAACGAACAGTAATATATATTTTTTGTAAAATCCTGTAATATGCTTTCATTAACTTTGTTCCCCATACCACATATTTAACCTCTCTTCCTCCCTCTCCACTCATTGCCAGTGTAAATGCAGCTCATCACCTAGGTAAGATGAAGCACATTAACTACATGAAGGAGTCAGTATGCTGAATTTATCTATTAATCTTTTCTCACACCCTCTTAATGGACTGATTTCAACTCCGTGGAGCAAAAAGCAAATATTGCTTTTCCCCATAATGAAAACTTCTTTTTAAAAAATTAGGTACCAGGTGCCTTTTTAAATTATTTTTTTACATTCCCTCTTCCTCTCCATCTCCTTCAAACTGGCAAAAATCCAGTGCCTGTTTCACTGCATCATGTATGAAATGTTTCACTTCATTGTAATACCAAGGCTGCAATCCTTCTTTCAAACTGTGACTATTAATATGTATTTCATCTTCTGGCTTTCCTGAGCCAAAGCAAATGAACTGTGGCCTCATTGAAATGATACGGTCTCTTGACCCTTTGTGCAGTTTAAAATGATGTAACCTGAACCATTTTAATCTGAAGGCTGGAACAAGCCAAAAGCTGTAATGAGTTCAGGACACTTCAAGACATTAGAAGAGCCAACTTGCCATAAAAGATGCATCTTTTGCATATAGAAGCTGTAATATCATAAATCTGAGTGACATAGACATAAAAAATCTGCCCACTATTAGATTTTTTCTACCTCTTCCCAGTGATGACTTCAGAGACCAGATCATACACAAGGGATGTAATAATTGATAGTAAAAGCCACACCAGAGTTAAATACCTCGGTCAACATTTCCAATAGAATAAACATGATGGGGAGGATTTAAACCTGTGCAGTTTCTAAACTGACAGACTATCAAAAGCTTGTGGGAAATGCTGCCTTTCAGTGAGCTGAGTTTCTTGCAGATTTTGAGAATAACATGTTTGTCCCTCCAGCCCACTCTGAGATGCCACTTCTGAAAATAACCTTCAGATCTGTTGTGAGTTCCTTCCCATTTCCATTGTGATCACCTCCGGATATCTCAGAGACAAACTTTGACTCCACTGAGGTCAGTGAAAAATTAATACAATGAAACTTCATATGTTAGTTCAGGGTTTTTTAAGATCGCTAAGCACTTTATAAAATGGGAGGAGATCAGTCTTACAAGTGGGAAGTCTTAAGGATAATGATCCCAGTCTGGAAAGCACAAAAGACACAAAAACTCTGTCCCAAGTGTCAAATCTAAAGGATCATCCTATCTTTTTTTAATAGTTTAAAAAACAGCTTCTGTTCATATTATGCAGTGATGAGTTAGTTCTCTGTTCTCATCTTGAGAGCTAGCAATCTAATGGCAAAGGAAAAAAGGCAAATTAAACAAGACAGAATGAATTCAGACTGCAAAGCATCCAGTAGAGCTGAACCTAACAAGCTTGAATTAAATAATTAGAATACCAAGGAATAAAAAACAAACCTTCAGAGAGCAAAGGGTGTTCTTGGTCACTGATTGCTATTTAAATTGGTTTGGCCTCTAACGATTTAGAGATGGTCAAAATGCATAAATTTCCCCAAGCTTTATGTGCTTGGCTGTGATGACTGAAGAAGGGAAGAAGTCCAATTTCCACAGTACATTTTTATAGAAAGTTAAGCCTTTAAGTGGATTAATAAAGTTTGGTAATTTTAAAGGCATAGGTTTTTATTAAATGACAGTGTTCAAGTTAAAAATAAAATAGAAGCAACATAAGCATACACTGATTAGAAACATACAATACCTATTTACTTAGGTTAAGGTCAAAGAGTTATTATAGTCAGATAATCAAAACAGCTGCACAGGAAAAGCTTTCAGATTTCACCAAATTATATACCAAATAATTTTGAGAGTCTCATGGTACTGTTGAAATCCTTCAAGACGGGTGCATGCTGAAATAGCTTTCCAGCTTCGACTTCCAGCTAAAATCCTTCTGATAACTATTTGTTCACTTTCCAAGTGCAATGCCATTCAAGCTCTTCAGTTTAACTCTCCACACCAATACCTTTACATTAAATGATGGAAAAAGGTTTTGTGATATGGTTTGACATCATAATGAGAGAGAGAGAGAAAAATATGACCTGCCTTCTAACCCACAAAATTAAATCCTGTCATGCAAATTCAAAGCTTTTGCGCATAGAGAAAGTGTGTATTAACAAATTATGACTGGACTGCTGAGAGTAGGGTTAGGGGTTTTTTTTTCTGGTTAAGTCACAAAGAAAATTTATGACCTACTTACAATTAATTTTTATATGCTTGTGATGAAATGAAAAATAAAATGAGTTGCAACTGGATTGGGCTTTTTTTACATGAAACATAGTGATTTCATTTCAAAAATCTCAAAGATAACTTTTTTTACAAAATATAATTTGAAATTGAAAAAGTAAATATTTCAATTACATGATGCTAAATTGAAAATTATTTTACCTTGTAGAAAATTCTTCTATTTTAGCAAAAAATCAACTTAACTAATGAAACAAAAATTCACAAGATGTGACCCAAAGCAACATTTTACAAAATTTTTCAACTTTAAAAATGGTCTTGCACTGCATTGGTAAACATTACATTCAGCTACCCCTGTCAGCAGATAAAAATGGTTATGGCATCCTTTTGGATACAAACTGCTATGTAAATGCAAATTACACTGGGAAATATTTCCTCAACTAAACTGACTGAATGTGACTCTTCAAATCATGGGGAAAGAACTCTCAAAAAAAGAAGCCAAGAAGAAAAATGCAAATCATGAGGTATAGAAGAGGAAAGGTCTTCCCCACCTCCCAGAATTTGACTTGAGAAACTTGCTTAGGGCACACAGCAAGTCCTGCTCCTTTTAAACAATTAAACATCACATCTACATGGAAACAGCAATATTATAGAATCGGAATTAGTGATCAGTTTAGCTAGTAATACCTCAATGGGGCCTTTGAAACACATGTAACTAAGCTACTAATCAAAATAATGAATATGTGTACAAAGTCAGTGATTAACAGCATTTTAGAGGACCCAGCAGCAGGAATTTCAGTCAGTGTAGGCGCTTGTCTAGCAAAATTAAAATCAGGCCTAGGTCACTGTTGCTTGCAGAGCACAGCTGGTAATGGCCTTCAGGAAATCAGAGGAGTGGATTTGCCTTGGTACCTCTGGTACCAGCATCCCTGCTCCAGCTGATTCCCGTTGTGCTCAGTATGCACAGTCAGGCTCTGACTTAGGACACCAAGCTCTGTTTCTTAGCTTGCATTTGGAAGGAGTTTGCAAAGGGTTAGCCAAATGTTAGTCAGGTGCTGTCAGCTTTGGTTACATAAGTTGCTGTGAAAATCTGGGAATCCCTGAAAAAGTCAGGAAACTGCTTTGTGGGTGTTGCTTCAAAGGGCTGGGATGGACAGTGTCCTAGATTCTTTTTCCCAACAGCATCTAAATTTATCTCCATTGTTCTTTTTTTTTCTTTTTTTTTTCCCAGCTTAGTACTAAACCTGGATGCCAGCCAGCGAGGAACAACAATATCTTGACAGGGAACCTCATGCATCCCACACGGGTCATCTACATTGTCTGGGATCTGTGTGCATCAGAGATTACAACAGTGGAAAACAAAAGAATTACGCAACACAAAGGTCTTGATGAGAGTAAACAAGAGAAACGTGACTTACTGCTGAAGCACTTTCCTGCCTGTAGTTGAAGCAGAGGGATAAGAGGAGGTCCACCCTTCAAATCTTCCCAGACAGTAACATACAAATGTAACAAATAAGCAACAGGAGTCTCATGTACTGTTGTCCGGTGTTTCTGTTTAGTCAGTACTTTCCTTAGAGCAGAGATAAAGGACTAAATTGTATGCAATTTCATACAAAAACATGCTTTTTTTTTAAGTTGGTAACATTGATAAAACCTTAGTTAAATTAAAAGCATGTGACTGAAGTCAAACCTGATTTATTCCAAAGGAAAATCAACCATACCTATGAGAGAGTTTGACTGAGAGCAAGACTATAGTACTGGTAAAATCCTGGTCTGTTCTGAAAGAGGTTGTTTGACCTCACTTAAATGGCATAGCAGCATGGCCAGCCTAAGCAGCTCAGAGCCTTTGGCACAACTGCCCCTCTAAACACCTGCTCTGTGAATGGTTCAGCTTGCCAAGGCTCAGCAGGTTCCCCAGCCACAGCAACATGTGCCCAAGGCACCATTGCCATCACTTTTAACCCTGCTGTAGGCTCTGCATGTGCCAGCAATGGACCATCCCTGCTTTGAAGGAAGGGGATTGCAAAACTGGGAGTATTAAACTGGAGCTTAGGTTCTTTTTTCCTCCTGCAACTCATTGCCACCAGCACATTGCTTCAGTAGGCACAAGTATATCTGCTCTGTGTGGAAAGGAGAGATGCAGTCAGAAACCAGCTGAGGATGGGGTTCCATATATTAAAAAATTGATGGGGAGCTTACTTGCAAGAAGTGCTTAGAAAGATGCTGTCTAGTGACCTAAGATGTCGGGAAGCCTCAAGGCACATCAAATACTGTATTTTTCTTGCCTGTCCTTTTGCGTATATTGGCTATATGGACTATTTGGTAGAATCAGTCTTCAGTCTCTTGCCCTGTTTGGGGGAAAGTTTGTGCCTGTGTATGAGCTGTGTTTTGAGATATTCTTGAGGTCAGTGCAAGATGAAAGCAATCCGAGGTAGCTCAAGCATAAGATTTAAGCAGAATTTAGGCAAACACGACAAAGGCGTATTACTCTGAATAGACTTTTTTAGATGCTGCCTAATCCTGGAGCTACCCAGGCTCCTTTGGTAAATCCATGGGCTTTTGTGGTAGTCCAGAATGCACAGAGGTATCTCCACCTCCGCAGTACTAAGTGAACAAATACCTTTCTCTTACCTAAACCAGATCAGTATAAAAATAACAGATGCTTCTCCATCTATTTTGACATTATGATCCAATAAGCATTCTCAGAGCACGCCTAGCATCCACAGTCAGCATCAGGGCCCACACCAAGTGTACTGCTTCCCTTTAATACAAAACATAATGATCATAATGTTCAGTCAGGATGTAGAATAGAGATTCAGATGACTACCTTATTGAATCAATGCAAACCCACAACTATCATGTCCCCCAGAGAATGCTATAACCACCAGGATACAGATTGTTCAAAATAAGTGTAGTCTCAAATCAGTGCTGTTGAAGCAGTGCCATTGTCCACAATATTTAATTGTAGCCAGCAGATCAAAAGTGGTTATCCCACTTTATTTGGCACTTTTGAGGCTGCATTTGCACTTTCCAGCTGGAGGCACCCCTCTGCAACAAAGATTTTGAAAGATTGGAGCAAATCCAGAGGATAACTGGCAAGATGAGTATGTGGCATATGAGGAGAAGCCAAAAGAACTGGGTTTGTTCAGCCTTAAGAAGAGAAGGTGAAGGGGAAATCTTAGGGAAATCATACTGCTCTCTGCAGATGCCAAATATAAAGATGCAGAGATAACAGAGCCATGATCTTGCCAGAGGAAGAGTACTGAGGATCTCATGCACTGATGTAATGAGAAATGATGGTCACACATTAGAAAAGAGGAAGTTCTTTTTAGACATAGAGGGGGAAATGTACCATGGAGATGACTGGGTGCCTGAGCAGGCTGCCCAGAAAGGCTGTGGAATCATTACCTTTGGAGATACTAAATAGTTTATTGGCCAAGTCTCCCAGCAACCTGATCTGAGCCTGCTTTGTGAAGGGGATAGAAGAGGATGACCTCAGGAATCTCTTGGTTTGTATGAGAAGGTCTGATATATAGTCTCTAGAACCAAATGTCAACTTACATGTGTGTATATACACTCAGGCACACAGGGAGATATTGAAGTTCTGTTAAAGAAATAGTGCCAAATGAGCCACTCCTTTTTAAAATGCCATGTGTTCCTATCTCCCAGACAGAGCTTGAATTTTGGGCTGCAAATTGCAGATGAAGAGGAGGACCTCTAGAAACTGTAAATGAGAAAAACAGTAAGTGCGATTTGATACATATCCCCAGCCTTCCAACTGGGGAAAATTACACTGTTTTCTAACCCAGGTAGCTTCCTAGCTCTATTCCAAGATGACTAATTTTCTCCATTCTTTGGTACAAGAAGCCTGTGTACCTCCTTCCCACTCAAGTTTTTGGGCACCTTAATTGAACTCTTCTCTATTACTCCTTAGATTTCTTGCAAACATACCAACAGTCTTGAAAAGTTTCTGCCTTCTGTGAACTAAATTCATAAGCTTTCACCTGTTACATTGTTGATTTCAAATACACTTTTACAAAAAGGTGTTTTACCTCCTGGATCTTCAAATTAGTAGATGCTACAGTACTTAAAATATCAAAGTGGCCACTGCCTCATTCAGAGATAATTTGATCTTTATACATCTCTGCCTAATTTGATAACTCCTCTTGCAGTCCACCCATACATGTGTTTTATCTGTTATCTCCTGCCTTACAATGTGTTCTCTTGAGAAACTATGAAAGGGAAAACTAATTTCTAGTTCTGTGCTTTCTTTTAAAGATCTCATCATGTGAGGTCTTTGTTACAGCCACGGGCCCCAGGTGCTATAGTTACATTATATTATTTCATTTTAAACATTGAAATTATTATAGGCTTTGTAAGAAAGAGAAAGGTGTAATTACCAAAATAAGCAGAAGGATGGTATGGTCAGTGAGGACAGAAGTGTAAGGAAATAACTTCAAGAAAGGGAAAACTGTTTTTATTTTACTAAATATAGGCATCAGCATTTCAATTTCTTACATGCTCATAAAATAGATTCACCTCTTCAAAAGCCTGAAAATCATCTCAGCATGAAAATAAAATTTTGTGCATGCAAATGTCTTGTAAATCATTTTTTAAAAGATTTTCACCTTTGCTCCTTGCAATTAATTATTGGAATAATGCTTCTCTTACTGTCTTTACCATTCTCACTGAGTGTGGAGGTTCTGAACTATATACTGTTAATGAATGAGTACTGAATTGACACTAGTGATCTAAGGAAGCAGAGGTGGATGTCTAAGAGATTTCATGCAGGCAAGAAATGCTGATATGTTACAGAACAAAATAAATTTCCCACTGTGATAGGTAGGTTGGGTTTTATTTCCAAACTATAGCAGAAGTCTCTGTCTTAATGTCGCTAATCATATTAGCTAAATATCACAGCAAGTAAAATGAGTTTTCAATAACACTGCTGAGTAATTTTCCAGCTAGTTTCATGCTTGGGATAATCTTATTTTTTTTCTTTGTAAGTTTTGCATGGATATACTGGGGCAATTATCTTCAGGCATTTGGAAACTTAGCTAGCACAGCAGCTTGCCAGTCTGCCTTAGTGTGACCCACTGTGGTGTTTATGTTCTGCATGCCAGTTGTTATTAGCTCACATGTGCATGGAATACCATTTTCCTCTTTATTGGTTTAACATAATAGTATGCCATGGGGAGTGTTCTACAGAGGGGACAGGATCTGAATATAGAGGTCTTTCTTCAAAGCAGGTATTCATTATCCATACACAGGAAATTTTACTTATTACTCCCATTTTTTATTTTTAATCATGAACACCAAAATAGGTAATCTGGAGGAGCTTAAAGATTAATAGATAATGGAGAAAATAATTGCAATTATCATCTGTCACAGTTTGCTCACTTTTGTATAAACATATTCCAAATCTGAGGCATTTGTACAATAAAGGCCAGATTAAGATTGTCCACCATAGGAGAGGATAAATTTCAGAGTGAATTTATTAGTAAATTCAACAAGTATAGGCACACATGGCTCAGTGTCCTCCTCTAACGCTGTGGCTACATCCCACTCAGAGATGAGGTAGACTTAAATGTCTCTTTACTTCCCTAACAAAAAGCTGTCCCCAGCCTGTTCCTTCAGCTGGGAACACTGAATCAGGTCAGAAAACCATGCAGGTTTAAAAAAACTAGACGATAAAAGCAAAACCCTCAGAAAAGTTACTTTTCATTTGTCCTAGTCTAGTGTATTGCCTCATAAATATTTGCAGCTGAGCAACACAGAGAACAATGCATGGAGGGAATAAAAAGGCAGGGACAGTAAGGTAAATCCACAAAACTGCAGAAAAAGGTGTAGGGAAACAGGACTCAAAAACAGAGAAAAGAGGTAGGTATCTTGTCCATACATTTGCCTGGAAACTGAAATTTTCATTAGAAAGAGAGGAAATGGAAGCCAAACCTCAGATCATACAGCAAGGTCATATACTCAAATGGATAGAACCCCTTTAATTTTGAGCCACATTTACCTGTTGATCCAATGTGAGACTCCAAACCCCAAAATCCTAACTCCCAACAAATGTAGTTCTTTTCTGTTTTAGCTGAATTTGAATAAATTAATTTTTATATATAGTTTTTAAATACTGGGTAGTCCATGTAGCAAAAAGACATTTATATCTCTTAACTGTGGGGAAAACTTGAGTCAGTGTTTGTGCCTTATTAGATGTCACAGGATCAGCCTGTCAGCTATAAGTAACATCATGTGTAAGTCTCTTGATCACTAAATAAAGTTATAAACAATGACTAGGAAGATTTTGATTTGCCTTGCTTTTTTTTCCCCCCCCCAGTTATGCCATTCATAACACACTTGTTCCAAGTTCTCTGATCTTTGTCTGAGTTCATGCACCAACACTTGTCTTCACTGAGAGCATTAAGTAGATTCTCTACTTGGCTGCTGTTTTCAAGAACCATGTGAGAAGTCTGTATCTTTCACATACCTACCTCTCTGTCTGATCTGGAAGCTGGCCAGTGGGTTCCAAAGTTATTAAGAAGAGAAAAATGAGAGTGAACAGAGTGACAGGCTACACAGTGACAACATCTTCACTTCTTTTGGAAACCAGACAAAAATAGAAGCATGCATGTCCTAAATGACAACCTTAAGTGGAAGGCAACTTTTCTGGGCTTCCGGTCTAAACGGAAACCAGATGTTCTAGTGTTATTTTCCCTGGTGCTTCAGAGAAGAGTTGTTTTGCCAATAAGTTGCTTCCTCCATCATGGCCTGAGATTTTTTCTGCTGATATTTAAGTGCACTAAAGGCTGGAGTAGGGGGAGCAACCAACAAACCTTTTTCCAGAATTTTGGAAACTCATTATATAAACACATGTTAAGCATAAATATATGTGAGCTCATCTTTTTAAGTTTTAAAACTGTTTTCTTCTTACAGATAAGAACAGCCAAATCCTCACCTTGCCTAAATCACCACAGAACCATTTAGAAGCATCACACCAATTTAAATCAACTGAGAGTCTTTGTGTGCAAAACCAGATGATTTTCCACACATGTCAGGTTTGATAGTTGTGTGGGTAGAAGTGTGGAAGCCATTTCTCCTTTGGATGTTGACATTAAAATAAAGAAATTAGTCTTAGTTCTCCAGTCTAGTGAGTTGCTCCTACACACAATTAGGTGGCAATCCCAAAAGAGTGTTGGGAAGGTACTGCTGAAGGAAAGCTTGTGAAAGGCCTAACTGAAAAAAAAAGGCAACCACTAGGTGATATTTCTAAGGATATATTAGGTAGTTTTCTTTTAAATAAATAAATAAATAAATAAATCGAATCTAGGACAATGGGCATCCCATCAGACTCTCTTCTGAAGATAAGAAATAAAATTGTATTGAAGAGGATAAACATCTATTAATTCAACAGATTGCTATTATATGCTGAAGATGGCTAGCTCTAATTTGGGGTTAACACACTCCAGCTTAGAGAAGATGGATACAGGAGCTTACTTTTACTGCTGAAAATTATCAAAATATATTTTCATAATCAAGAAATTAATCTCCAGAGGTTTATACATGCATGTCACCTGATATGTTACACTCATGAGACAAATCTGTATGTGTAAAAGTTGAGCTAAGACCTCTGTTGCAGGAAAAGGACGGTAACTGTTAAAACTGAGGGCAAAAGAACTCTTTGAATACAGGTCTTAATGTCAGTTCCAATGTTGATAGAAGCAATCATAGTTCCTTACTCAAATGTGATAGGCCATATCAATGGGTTTTTTTCTGTCACTATTCTTTTATTTTTCTAGATCAAACATCACTATGAATTATGTATGATGATTTGGGGGGTTAACGTACTGTGTTTTGGGGTGGGGGATGTTTCTTCACTTATTAAAAATATTTCCTTTATTAAGAAGCAACAGGCAAACTGAAAGGAGATAACATAAATTATATGAAGTACTAAACTATGAACCAGTGTGAAACGTCTACCAGACTGTTCAGGGTACTGGGGTGAGAGAACAAAATACATTTAGAGAGATTTGACAATATTTATCAAGCAAGAGAGGAATTTTATCACACAGAGGTAATAACAGATGCAAAAAACTAAATAGTTTTGAATTTCTATATTGTTATTTATAGCAAAGTTCATGTCATGTTTTCCAGCAGATTATTTACAAGGATTATCACAGATATGCATAAGCACAAGGTCCAACCAGGAATGTATGGGTTTTTTTATTTATTCTGCAATGATAACAGTCTTTTGACATACTTGCTATGTGTTGAAGAATGTCACACTTGGATTTCCTGCTTCAGTATGCAAGAGGCATTGATATCCTAGTGATAAGTATTCTAAACTACCTTATTAATATGTTAAGTCTACTGGTTTCTCAAGTCTCAATGAAGAAATGGAGACATTCATTTTCTTTTCATAAGGAAAGAATTTTCATAATAGCTCCTGCATAAAAATCAACATATACAATTTTTAAGGATCCTTCCTATTACCCTATACTTCATGTAAAGCTGGTACTTAGCTTCCTGACACGCTTAGTTCTTTATTTAGGACTTAGCAATATAAACAAGCTTGTGGCCTGTATTTTTTTGCATCCTTCAGGAGAGTCATGGCAAAAAACTGCACATGGAGGCTGCTTTTTATGACCATGTGCATTCTGTCTGAGTCAGCTGTGTTTGCTCTTAAAAAAATTGAGTCAATGCTATGCCCTATCTTGTAGTGACACAGTGCAGCTGCACACAGGCTAAGCCCATATTACTGTTAAAATGTAGTTTGACAAGTGCTATGAACAAAGCATTAAATGGGGAAATGGCAATACTTAAACTAAAGAAACTACATTTCCTCTCCTTATGCTTTAGTGACCAAATTAAGCAGTCTGTAAATGGTATTCCTATATATGTACTGTCCTTATGAATTGTCCAAGTTCATTTTTTAGGTAAAATTAGCATTTCAGTAGCAAAAATGTCAAAATAATAGGAAACTATACTACAAAAGGGTCATAAAAAGGTTTCAGTCTCCTAAAACTCCTGCAAAATTTTGGACTATCCCAGTTTCAGAAAGACCAGAAAAACGTTTCTGAAAAATGCTTTCTGACAAGGAGAAATAGACCTGTCTGTGCCAATGTCAAAGATCAGACCTAGAAGTAATGGGTCTATTTAAAATTGAATGTGGAAAGCACAAGTACAGTAGGACGGGGAAGGCATACAAGGAGAAGTATTACTCAAAATTTGATTAAATGCATACCTATTACATTGTGCCTGCCCTACTAGCTGTCATTGGAGACACTATTCAGAGCAGAAAGCTTGTTCTACCTGTGTTATATCTATATGGATAAATGCATCTGTCCCAGGAAACGACTGTTCACCTCTGAGCAGGTGCTGCAGCTCCTTTCACATACATTACTCAGCTGTTCCCATCTAGAGGAAAATGGCCTCACTCACACTGCATGGCATTTCCTGTGAGTCTCCCCTCTGCCCCACACTGCTGGCCCTAAAACACAATATTTTTTGTGTATGTTGGGTGTTTTTCCAGTTCAAGGAGTTCAAACTATTGTTGAGATCAACACTTCTCTACACCAGCACAGTAGTTATATGTCAATTACTAAGGAAGTTGTTACAGGTCCTGGGGCAAGATGTGGGTGTTTCAGAGTGAAAATCTTGCCAGGAACATCAAATAACCAGATTGATTGAAATATTTTCCAATAATATTTTTCCAATAATGAGGGACCTACAAAGTGAACTACCCCCCAACCTATAGCAGGTTTTTGTCTGATGGAGAGCTATTAGAATACTTCAAAGGAAAGCCAGGCAGTCAAGAAATACTTCCAATCTGTAAGACTTCAGCCCATTTCACTGCATTCAGTTCCTTACATCTATGGACAAATCAATTATGTTGAAGCTGTGAAAAGTAACAAGAGTATTTGGGACAGTGTCCCAATCACACATCTGCCATCAAAACTCTACTGCTGTTCCTTTACCTCCACCCACATGGCCTTTGTTTGGTTCATACCTGAATGAAAAACAAAGCTGCATCTAGATTAAAATGACTACTAAAGGATGTGAATGGGTGCCCTGTTCAAACATTCAAAACTTAGGATATCAGATAGTGGCAAGGAGAGAAATAGCCTCACACCATTCCTTCAGAAGCTTGTCAGAGCAAGTCATAGGGAAGGCATGGATATCTATTACTATAAACACAATACCACTAAACAGATTAGATATCACTATGTAGTGCGAATGGGCTGAACATGAACAGCAGTATTCCATGTGAGACTGTACAAAGAAACCACAAATGTAAATATTAAACTTTGCCCAGACAAGCACATCACTGGTACAGGCAAGTTATTGCTGCCCCAAATACTATTTACCAATGTCTAACTACAGTAACCAAATGTTTGGTTTGAACATGTATTTTAAAGGTTGCCTTAGCTCAGCTATTCCAGTAGACCTATCCTGAACAAAACAGCAGCCTAGACAAAACCTGCAGCTGGGAATTTTTAGGGAGGGATTTAATGTATCTGAACAAAGCATTGAGACTGAAGATCTGACTAATTTTGCTGGTGTGTGACTGCAATTTAAGTGATTCATGTAGTTCTGTTAAATTGCACTATTCAGGTAGGCTTTAATTCTTTACTGGAAACCGCTGTTTACACCAATTTGTTAAGCATAAAATAATAACAGTTATTTTTCAGAAATATTTTTCCAAGGTGTGGACTGACTAAATTAGTAGGAAAAGATTGGAGTAAAAAAAACCCCAAAAAACCACAACCCACAACAAAATGGGGGTCGGGGGAGGGAGAGTGTGTGTGATTGAAGTTCAGAAGTACATAAATCACTTCAGAAATATAATTTGCAAATTCATTGTGTAAAGTAATTAATCAAAGCATGACTGAGTTACAGTACTTGAGAGACTTTGATCTGACAACTGGAAGAAATATAAAGAAACTACTGGGTATCAAGCTACAGTGTTAGGATGTAAAATGTTTCTCCATGCTAGTCACAAGTTTAATTACTTCTTTTTTTCTGCTGACAGATCCAAATTAAAATAAATGGGCCACATCGAGACAAATTTCAGATGCATGGAGTGCTTAAGAATATATTGTTCCCATAATACAGAAATACCATGGAATTTATTAATAAAGTTGTTCTTTTTTATTATTATTTCACTGGGAATTGTATTGGGAAAGTAAAATGGAATATAACAAGTGCTTAACATTTTCCATTTAACATGCTTAATTTAGAGGTTTTAAGGGGTTATTTTTATTTTTACAAAAGCATATGTGTCTACCCAGATTTAGAGCTGCATATAACAAGAAAAATAGTTATGGTAAAAAAACACAGACAGTAGTCACACATTAACTGAACAGCCTTAATACAGTCATTCCTTGCTCTCTGTATAAAGAATTTTAGTTCAAGTAAAACACAGTGATTACTCTGCTAATCTGTATTTCTGAATGTGATTTGAGATGCTTCTAAAGTAACTAAATGCACTTTTAGAGTGACTAATTGCAAGAATAAACATGAAAATGTAAAATATTTATTGGAAATTATATGTAAATATGTGTTTCAAATTTAAACGGTTTAGGAAGTGAATGGCACCCTTGCTAAAGGAAAATATTATATCAGTATGTTCTGCTGCCATGAAGCCTGTGAAACACAGATGGGGCTGGTCCATCCTAGTAGAACTCACATCAATAATCATAGAGTCAAAAACCAGAATCAGAATCAAGGTCACACAAGGTCACACACTTGACACACTCAAGGTCAAGTTTTCTAGTCATCTGCCTCAAATGAAAAAAACACAAAGTTGAAAAGAGCTGTCATTGTTACATCACCTGTGTTCTGGCTTTTAAAACCATAGAAGTTTATTTCATAATCTGTATCCAATATTACAGATGATTATGAAGTATCCAAAAGAAGCAGACAACCTGTAGGAGCATTTTCTCTCCTATCCTAGTCCTGGCAGACAGGGAGAGGTTTTGAATGGCTCTTTAATCCTGAGGGTGATGATCTCACTCTTTCCCTTTTCACATTCTCATCCTCCCAAAGGTACCTTCCAGCGTATTTCTCCCCCACCTTCACAGTCTCTTATTTTCTTCTCACAGTTTTCTGCTCCAAGTTATCTGTAGCCTGTACACAGCAATCAGCAGATAAAATGCATAATTGCTTACATTAACGAAGCAGTAGGAAAGAATCCTCCTTTTTTCTATTTGAGTGGCCATCCAAATGCAGATGTTTCATTGGCTGCTGCTGCTGCTATTACACAGCCATAATTCCTCTGCATATGCTACACACAATGGCAGTGAAGGAGGTTCATTCTCCTGTCCCCACTGACTAATTGCATGAGTGATTATGCAATCTTGCAGCAGAGGGTTCCAGAAACACTCCTGTCTGTGTATGAGCCAGCAGTGCCTGTGGGTAGGCTGGAGTTGTAGGGAAAAGGTGAACTGTGTAAGAGAAGGAGAGCAGCTTTTAATGTACTAGCACTTCCTCTGGGAAACGTACCTAAAAGCCAGGCAATTCAGAAGATGTGAACACCTTTTTTCTGTGTGATTCACAAGTGAAATTATCCTTAAATAAGGTGGTTTTAAACCAAACCCTTCACTCCTCAGAGTCTGAGACTTTAAGGTCCCCCGCACCTGGAATCCACTGACATCTTCAGATTTTATTTACTTCACAGCATTGAAGGAGCCAGAAATTTGCATGGACTCTCAAGCCTGAAGTAACAGTCCTAAAGCAAAAACAGAACGAATAATCTTTCATTCTTCAGACAAAACCAAAACACAGCTTTAAAGCAATGAAATATTTTAATTGCAGCTGTAGACACAATGTGCTTTGCAAGCCCCAGCCCCACGGTATCCTTCCTGAGGCCCTGCTTCCTTCCAAACATCAGTGCTGGTTTGCAGGCACCCAGTCCCAGCCCTCAGACTGAGATCTGCTGAGTTCTTGTGTTACTAAACCTTTGTCTTGCAATCCACCTATTCCTTCAGCTTTGCAAAGGCTGCCTCAATCCCTTGCCAGGCCATGAAAGATGGCACAGCAGAGCTGAACAGGAAAAGGAGTGCTGGTTTGAAAATTTGAAAATTAAAAACCAAAACAAAATCAAAATGAAAAAAAAGCCTCAAAACTGTTTTGCCTAATTCTTTGCTCTGCACCAATCCATAAAAGCAGGAAAGGCTAAAGAAGGCCATTCCACAAACAGGAGATACTCTTGTTCACAAAAGTTTCTTTAAAATGTATATGTATGCCTAAAATCCTAAGACATAAGTAACAATTATCTTTTTCCAGATTTCATTGTCTTCCACAGAAGTTCACCGAGAATAAGAAAAATCATGCAAAAAAAAATTTGTCTTCTCACTTAGAATGAGGAACTAATTCAGTAGGTTTCTAGAAAAACTTCATTAGGATAAAAAGGGTTGCAAGGACACTTGAATAACAACAGACAATCCATAACACATCACTAACTCTAGTTATACATCTTGTAAATTCATTCTTAAGCACTTTCTCCAGTACCTTACACAGAGAAGGAAGATTTTGTGTTTGTAGCCTCCTTCCTCTTGCCTCAATTCCATTTTCTTTCAATAAATGTGTTTACTGTGAGATTTGATTCAGTAAACAAACCTGGAGGGAGGATGCTGAGGAGCAGAAAAGCAGTGAAAAGCAGGCAGAATGGGGATCTTTATGGATAAGAGTAAAAGGTAAAGGGACGTAAGAGAGTAAAATATAAAAGAGAAGAAAGGAGAAATGATGAAATGTCATATCAAATGGCAGAGAATATTTTTTTATAACAATCCACCTTTTAGCTTTAAAGGACAATGTCTAAATGTTGTATTCATTCAGAGCTTTATCCTATCTGTATAAATAAAATTATCATAAGCACTATGTACTTATGCACTCTAGAAGCTCTGTAGCCACTTTTCTTTTAAATTGCTGATGTTTCCTTCTGTCTGTCACTAAGAGATGCAATATTCTACTCCTTTGGATTAAGCACCTTGAATTTTTGCAAATTCTTATGTTCTCTTATCACAAGTAATGTGAGTGTTACATACGTCTGCGGATATTTAATCTTGATTTTTCTTTCATTGGCATTCAAAGAGTGTAACCCTCACTTCTTACACAAAAGTGAACAATGGTCAACAAAAATGAGCATCTGTTTCTTTCATCACTTCATTTTATCAGCAGGTTATTTCCAGAATCTTCTGTTCTGTTCACTCGCCTCTTTAACTTGAAGGAAATGAAAAAATTACTGATATGATTGCTACAAATTCTTCTCCTTTAGCAACCTTTGAGGTACATTGAAGTTGATTTTCTGCAAAGTAAAATCAAGTCATTATAGAAAATGCACACCAAGATCCATTTTTCTCCACTGAATTAAGAGCCTATATGGTATCAATATAAAGGCTCATGAAAAATACTGCTGTTCATTCTTTAAATAAAGTCAGCAAAGACCATCCTAGGTGGCTGTGGATATAATTAATTTGGTTTTGTTTTCAGAATTGAACAGTTTCCCACAAAATATGTGTCATTCTATATCACTACCTTCATGTCAGAAGATATCATTCAGTTTCTATACTGTGGATATGGTAACAACTGCAAATTTCCAACAGCATGGATTCCTTTTGGTGTCCTTTCTCTCATAGTCACAACTTGCTTCTCCTTGATACTCTCTGATTACTTTTTCATGGGATTTCGTGGCTCTCCTTCTTGAATATGACTTGGGGAAGTTCCTTAAGTCTGATTGTCTAAGATATAGGGGGGTTGGGGTTTTTTGTTTGTGGGTTTTTTTGTTTGGTTTTGTTTGGGGGTTGTCTTGCATCAGAAAATTAATGAGAAATTTCAAAAATAAAATCGACCCCTTTATTTTGGTCAAATTCCCTACTGGAGGAAATTTTGTGATTCTCATCTTACAGTTAGCAAACAGAAAAAGGAAAGTTAATGCCATAAACTCAAAATCAAACTGTGATTGTATGTGGAATAAATAGTAGCTGAAAGTTTTGGGCAGCATCTTCTCCTCCCTATCCCCTTAGGCAAGGTTACAACTTAAGCGTGCAGAAACTTAACTGGCACTGAAAAGTGTCCTCTGTGCTGCCATGTCATACTGCAGAAAAGAAAAAATGGAAGCCAGCAGAAATTTGTGGGTTAGAGGTGCGAGATCCGCCAGCCCTTAGACGTAGAAGAAAACAGGAGGGGGAGCTCTCAGTACATCGGCCAGTGACGGAGGGACGCTCCAGCGCAGCCAGGCAAGGAGGATTTGCTTTCCCACTGCTTTCAGCGGGGAAAGGGTACAGTTTTCTCACCTGCAGAGACTGACCTTCGACATTTGCTGGCCAGATAATTTTCTTTAAATTGCATCTTCCCCTTCTTGATCATTGATACCTTGTTTGTTGGATTACACAGAAAAAAAAATGAGCTAAACATTTTCTCACTTCTGCCTTTTGATAAAATGCATCTAACTTGGTTCAGCAAATAACTGTAGCAAACAGCTAGAGAAAGAGCTGGGACAGCACAATAACAAGTCAGAGATCCAAGAAATGTTGCACAGCAAGAGAACCACACACAACTGCTTTTTGCCTAATTTTCTGTCATCATTAGATCTTTACTTCATATGTTTGCAGATCAGCACCACAATCTTCTCCTGTCCTGCAGCCCTATATGCCAAATGCAAATCATGACTTGGTCTGCAATCTACCAACAACAAACTCACCACTAGAAATCACATTTCCTCTTTCCAGCTCTGCTCATTTATTGCAAGGTGCTGCACTCACTCAAGTTGAAATCAAGTAGAGACACTTGGGATGCTTGAAAATGAAACAGCTAATTACAGAGCAGCTACACAGGCAAGTATCAGGGCAAAGAAGTTAATTTCATAAACAAAACAAAATACTATTGTAATCAGTCAGGAATAATTAATCCAGTCATTGCTGCCTAGCAAATTTACAGCAGGTAACATAAATATGCAGAAGGATTGAATGAAAATTTTAATAGACATAGAAGGCTAGACACAGAAAGTAGACTGTACATATTTTGAATCATCACCCATCATAAATTCATAATAAGCCAGGATGATTTCGAGTGTAAAAACCCTTGACAAGACAGGTACAATCCAGAAAAAAAATCTGTAAATGGTTCTAAAATTATCTCATTTTATTCATCTGGTAATGCAGCAAATAGTATTCTCTTTGAAAGAGAAAACAATCAGACATTTTCTATCCTTTCATTATGAGTTGGATTCAGACCACTGAATACTGTAAAATCAATCATTTTTAGGTAAGCTACAATAAAAAAAAAGGCCTAGAGAGAGTTTATGGGTAAAAACAATACTTGGTACAAATCAACAGTGTCTGATGATTATTAAGCACTTGTCAACTGTTCATGATTGGCTTCTGAAGTTAGAAAAAAAAGAAAAATCTGCTGAATTAATCAAACAATAATAAAAGTAAGAAATCTGAATAAATGGGAAAAAAGAGATCTTAGGATGGTCCAGAGAATAGAAAGAAGATTTAGACAGGTCTTTATTAATCTAACAAAACAGATGCTGAGAAACAAGTGTACACTCGAAAAGTCAAAGATCTAGTGAAGCTGAAAAACCAACATTCATCCAAGGATGAAAAAAGCCCAAACTATTCTTCGTTATGATTAGACTGGAAAATTAGAAGAAGGTTTTTAATTGCCAGAGAAGTAAAATAGCAGCTTAACTACTTCTAAGATCAAATTGGAAAAGAAATTATACAACATGGCTGCCAGCAACAGCAGAGAGCTCTTACCCAAGAGGCTGTACCTGCCTCCGCATTACTCAGAATGTCCTTCCACATCTCATGTCCTCACCAGATAGAGGCTTGTCAGCACTGGTTGGTATTCCACAAACAGAAAAAGAGTCTAAATATGTCAAATGCACCTTAGAAGTAAATAATCCACTGCAAATTATTCACAAGTTTTATTATTCTATAACTCATGCAGTGAATGAAGTTCATCTACTATTAATGAATTCTCCTGGTAGAACTAATTCAAAGATTTGTGGTTAAGCACTCAAATGACATGCACCAGACTCTCAAAGAATGCTGGCTACTATTTACTTCCCCAACATTGAGATTTTGCAGTTTTCTTTTTCTTTTCTATTTCTGTGACACATTATTTTTCATCAAGTATTCATGCAAAAAATATCTAAAGTTAAAATGTACTTTGAAAGTAAGAATTGTTGGGTCCAAAACCCATGTGTGTTGATACATCCTCAAGTCACTCCACAGAGGTAGCACCCAGCCTCTCTGTTGAAAGTTATCTATATGATGAAAGACATCTATATATATAGATATATATACACACATATAGTTATAGGCAAATATCTAAATTGCAATCCCAAAGTTGTAGATAAACAAGCATAATAGTCTTATTTATCAGTGGAGAGAGCATCAGTAATGGAAAACATTAAAAATGTGGCAAAAGCAGAGAACACACTAAATCAGCTTGGAAATGCCTGCACACAGATAGTAAAAATGAGAAAGAGAAACTCTATATTCTGACTTAAAGGAAGGATCCAGAAGGCTGCTTTGAAAAATCTTAAGCATCACTTTGAATGGAATTGATAGAAAAATGGAGAAGGATGAACTCTGATCAGAGAAAGATGCTGAAGCTTAACGAAGAGTCTGTTTGTCATCATACCTGGGGATTGGTCAGCTTCCTATAAAATTATTAAGTAAGGGACTGAGCTACAGGTTTGAAACAGGGACACTGAAGTTCAATGTTTGGTTGTATTTAATTTATATACGAGCTTTTAAGGGAAATTTTTATTTAATTTATTTGTAATTATTCCTCATTTTCTCCCTGATTTGGATCTGGTTTACCCATTGTGGTTTATAGATAAGAAATTATCAGTTTAGGCAGGCTGTTGATGGGAATGACATGACTTCTTGTTTCATATGCTCCTATCACCAGCAGCATGCTTCCTGCCAACAATATTCCCACCTTTTGTTCAAGGGTATTTCAATATACTTAAAAGATATTAACAGCCCTATGAGCAGGAGCCGAGGCCATGTATCAGGTACATGTCCCAAATCTTCATTCACTCTGCTTCCTCCTCTTTCCCAGCCAATGGTTTTTTCTATTTCTGCAAAGAAAAGGAAATTTGAAAGACCTCTAATTGAAATATTTTACAGAACAGCCTTTGAGCAGTAGCTGGAGAATTCTGAATTCCTGGAAGCTAGATCTCACATTACCGGGGTACCCCACACACACACTTTATGTGTTATCCAGGCTTTATGTGGTGTTCATGATCCAGAACAGTATTCAGGCAGCCATGCAGGTGTGAATCACTGAAATAAGCCTGGGCATGCTATAGTTTGTCAGATTTTCCCCTTGTCTAAATCTAAATCTGCACTCTCCAAAACCAGACAAGTGGAGAAAGTGGAAGAGCCTACCCTTAGTCAGAGGTACTTAATTCACAGCCATGTACCTTCAAAATTAATTACCCATTTGCAGATATAGGTCATTGTGCTCTATTGTTTACATCCCTAAATTAAAAGAATTCTTTACCTAGCAAGTTTAAGGGATGCTACGACTTTGAAAATTGAGTGACACAATCAGAAAGAGGAGGAAATAATACCTAAATAGTGAAATGAGCCCCTTCCTTTCCTGTGAGAGAAGAGAGAGGGAAGTGAAGGTGTGAGTCATTTTCAGATTTAGTTCTGGAGCTCTCTGGGAGGTGCTCAACTACAGCTAAAATGGCTGCCATTATAAAGTCCTGGACAGAGGAGATGCATAGAAGATAAAGTGGTAACCAGAGTCTCCCTTGGAGCACTTTAACAACTCGGTTTAAATTCGTAAGCGGCCTGATTGTACATGTGCAAATACTTCCATATAAAGGTTAGGCACCCATTGTTATTGCAGCATCTGTTAAAAAAAGATAGCCATATCCGTTGCTAGGAGATGGCAGACTTCTCCTGGAGAAAAATCACTCCTAAAAAAAAAAAAATTATTTTACATAAAGACCCTCTTAAATATAAATATCTTTGACAGCAGCTATTACCATTCACCGAGTTTCTTCACAAATGAATAAATGGCAGAAAAATATATTATTTGAATACCATTATATCCTGAAGTGTTAAATAGATTTTTCTCCCACTTTTCCCCTCCCTTTTTTGTTACACAGAAGCGATATTTACTTCCAGCTAAAATTGCTGCCTTCCTTTTTCTGAAGACCATTCAGTGAAAGAAACATTTGGAGAACTGAGCTCAAAAATTGAACTCACTTGTCTTTCCTTCCACTGTAAAACCAGCTTTGATTAAAATGAACTGTACTGTAGGATAAACACTTTGTGGGGAAGGAACTTGATGCAAAAGGATGAAAAAAAGCTGCAGCAAGTCCTCACAAATGGATGGCTGGGAGAAAACAGGTGGGAGGCTGTGCCACATGAAAGAAAGTAACCATACAATTTCATTTCAATAATGTTTGGAATTTTCTTCCTACTGAGATGGCTGGAAGTACAGCTGCCCTATAGTTGTGTCCATGTGCCCAGCTTTTGGTGAAAATGACCTCAGCAAATAAAACATGAAACAAACTATATACTGGCTGTTTTAAACTTGTGTAGTCAATAAACGAAACAATAATCTTTCCTAATTTAGTGTGCTCAGATTGGCTATTGTGGACATGAGAACTCCCCAGCTGCAAAACACAAAGGCACGCTGCCTGCACAATATGGGGATTCAGCAGCTGTGCCTTCCATTGACCAGAGCTGGGAGAAATGTAGATCAAATACCGACAATATGAGATCGATGTTGTAAATATTAGCATGAGAAAGAGTGCACCAAACTCTGAGTGTGCCCTTTTTTTTGGTGCTTGTAATAAAGTTTCTCTAGAATTTTGCATGCAGTGGGGTGTGCGCGATCGTGCATGTGTGTGAAGTGCTTCCAAATCAGGGAGCAGCATGTTTCCTTATACAAATATTGACAGGAATCCTTCAGTTTATTTGGAATTTTCCTGAGAAAGCTGCAACAATATGGTAATACCTCTTCACTACTTTTCACACAGTTGTTTCAACTGTTGGCACCAGGAAATCCTTATTGTTTTAATCAATACCACTTGGAGTGATGACATGTTTCTTTTTTACTTTAAGTGACTGACACAGTGCATTTCCTTGCACAAAGTTCTCATGAGACACTTTTGTGCTGTGCTCAATATATCCAACAGAAAATATGTATTTGCCAGAAGGCTGAAAGGGCTGCTATTTTTTCCTCCTACATTTTTCATCCTGATACTTTATGCTTCATTGCTGTACTTTCAAACTCACAAATGACCCCAAGAAAAGCAATGATACTTCTGTCAATGGTTATAATGAAACTTCTGAGTAATATCTGGAAGATCAGGATTTGTTCATTTAATGAAGCTTTAACCTTGATGGTGCCTTCCTCCTCCATCTCCTTTCTACTGCTTACACTTGAACAAAAAAACCTATACAATAATGCTTTAAATGCATTCTTTAATGCTTTGCATTAATTTCAGAATTGATTAAAATTATTAAGAAAATTTGAATATAATATGCATACACCCAACTAATAGACTATGATGCATGAAAACAGCTCAGTATTCTCTGTCCCTGTGCTAATAACAGCAATAAATACTCCTTTTTGAGCACTCAGAATACAGGCAGGACCCTAACTCCCTGTTCCCACACACCCTGAGCAGTGCAGGAATTCAACACCCGCAGCACTCATGTCAGTGTTTGGGATGAACAGAGAAAATTCACTGGTTTGCATAGCAGTATATAGGTTCATCACCCAGCACAATGAATGAGTGTGCAAAATAAACATTTCTGACTTCAAACTTTTACAAACTTAACACAAGCCCCTTAAAGAGCTTAATTGCAGCAGCTGCACTTCCACTGATCTGCTGAAGCTTATGTGCTATGACATCCTCGCCGTTCTTTTTTTCCTGACTTGATCAAGCAAATTTGTAGCTTCCAAGCTTCATTCAGTTAAGTATTGCAAAGCAAACAGCATTTTGTGCTTTCTGAGTTTGTTTGTTTGGGTTCTTTTTTCCCCATTTCTCCTCTCTTTCCATGATTGGGACTTCTTGTTTACCTCTCAAGGACCTTCGAATCATCCTTCAGTCACAAACTTCCTCTTTCTGCGCCATCCTGTACCACTCAAGACAGCAAAAAATTAGACATCTGTTTTAATGAAGGTGGGAATAAGCCCAAATTTTATCTGTATCACAAGGCCCAAACTTCTGAGATATTGAATTTTCCTCTCATAGATTCTTGAGTGTGACTGCATGACGGTTCATATTTCTATAGTTAAGGCACAAAAAGTGATAACCATCTCATCCTATTTCTCTGGTGCAAAACCAGTGTGGGAAAACAAAGGAAGCGACACTAAAGCATATTCAGCTTTCTGAAAAGATGCAGGTATGAGATGGAGAATACAAGTGGTTGGATTGCCATTTCTTTAAACCCTGAACTAATTTCTTTGTTTCAAACAGAGCCAGTCTTATGAGAAGATCTATACCAGCAAGTTCAAGGAGTTAAAAAGTAATTATCAACATTTAGACCTCGCAGTAATACAACTCACCAGTATAATCTTTCCATTCTGCTAAGTTATAAATCAGTCACTAGGTAAATTCCTGAAAATAGTTATGTTTTAGAACATTCATAATTAACCAGCTTATCTGTGGCAAATGCAGGGTCTTATTCCTTAAAAAAAGTTTAAGAGCAAATAGATATAATAGCTATTTTCCTGGGAATCCTCCCAAAAAAAAGAACTATGTGAGTGTAAAGTTATTATTGCTATGTTGTAAGATTAAACAGGACATTCTGAAAAAAGTTTATACACTGGGAAAGAAAAGTATGCATAGAACCTTTAGTATTTGTATATTAAATCCAACAGTAGAAAGTGCAAAATAAAGAGGGAAAAAGAAATATTTCAGGAAATATGTCTACAGCCCTAAAGATTACCTTCATTTTTTTCCCCTAATGTACAAAAATTAATTGCTGTTTCATATGCAGCAGCAACTTTGGACAATGGCATTCTGACTGTAAAATGCTCTTGACAGAGAACTTGGTGAGACTTGCCCCTTGTTAAGCTTGAAAATTTTTTTTTTCTGAAACTCCTTGAAAAATAAAAGAAAGAAAAAACAACTCTAGACATGCAGGAAAATACCTGGTTTTGTGTTGTAGTCAGTCATGAGGATTAAGAAATATATTTTGAACTGTACTGAACTACAGACCATTTGTCTGTGCTAGACATTTGGCTCTTATGTCACTGGTGTTTAATGCTGATTCTATGACTAATAAATGCACAAAGTTGGGAAGGACACAGCTGGGTGCATGGCTGAGTACAGCACAAAATTTTCAAAGTGTTAGGGATGGTAGAATTACCTTTGACTTCAGCAGAGTAGGGCATACTTCACTTAACTGACTTGCAACACTTTTGATATTTATCCCATACACCTTTTTTAAAACACATCTAATTAGTTTAACTAGATCCAGATAACTTTTAAAAATTGCAATAAAAACAAATAAATCCCCTGATATCCCTGTTTTACTAGCAATAAGTAGAGAAAAGTTTGAGTTTAAATGCTAGCTTTGACCCCTGCTCCTCACAAAAAGTTAATGTGCAAAAAAAAAGAAAAAAAAAAAGAGAGAGAATCCAGTATGTCTTTTATCAAAAGTCAATCCAAATCTCAGTATAAAGTTCAAACCTTCTGCAGCATACATTATCATTAAGATGAAATATTTAGTGCCTCTGTATTCCGGTCATCTTATAACAATAACCTACAATGTCTCAGAGGTGGCAGGTGCTGGAGAATTCAGTGAATTTTTAAAGAATATCTCATTTTTCAGGAAGAATGGTTGAAAATTGCTAATTTGTATTAGCATGCCATTGATTAAATTGCACTTTCCATTTTAAAAGTCCTGAACAACTCCTATAAGTATTAAAAATTTTAGCTGCTTTGAATCTTTTACACGTGGTTTATAAAACCTTGAAACATTGCTATTTAATAGCCAACTCCATCTGTTGCCCCAGTGAATGAGTATAACTCTTTGTGCTGTGGAAAATAGGAAGTCACATTTTTGGAGTTCATGTAATGTTCTATAGAGATAAGCTTTTCACAAATCACAGCTACTAATAATGTTTCAGGTTTCCCTGTGTGATAGGTGCAAGGTGAACACAAGGTTGGAGGAAAATTAAAGCAGAAAATTGTAGTTTTTACAATTTTTTTCAGATTAAAACTTCACTAACATTTAATATTTGAATTCAAGCAAGTGGCAAATGTTTAAAAAGCAAAGCTTTTGTGATTATTAAATGAGCACTAACACAAAATGGAAATTGCATTTCTAAACATCCCATTGCATTCACTTGGATATACACACAGAAGATATTTCACATTTTGGAAAGCATCCGCCAAGGAAAAAAAAACTTTTAAGTACTTATTTTTGTGTGGAACTCTACTCACAGAATTAATTCATACCACACACAGGGCAGAGGAAAAGGTACTTCTCTTGGGGGCTTCCAAACAGCTCTCCAAGCTCTGTGAGACTTTCAGTATCTTCATCATAGATTGCTTTACATTTCCATGAGTCTTTACTAATCAAAGGGAATTAGGCTGATCTGGTACCAAGGGGTAAGATCTTTGGGGGCTGGTACCACACTTCATGTCCACTGTTACTAGCCATGCTTACAAAGAGTGCCTTCTCCATGAGTAGTCCCACTCCATCAGCAAGTTCAGCTGGCACAGCCAGACATAACTGGAGCATGTGACAGTGCTGTCATGCATCATACAATCACACAATCATACAACCATCAAGGCTGGAAGAGACCTTTAAGACCATCAAGTCCAACTATCAACCCCCACTACCACTGTAACCCCTAAACCACTAAACCATCATCCAGCGCCAGACCCAGGCACAGCTTAAACACCTCCAGGGATGGGGACTCCACCATCTGCCTGGGCAGCCAATGCCTCACCATTCGAACAGTGAAAAAAATTTTTCCAATTTCTAATCTGAATCTTCCCTCTCTCAGCTTAAGGCCATTTCCTCTAGTCCTCTCACTATGGGCATTGTAGAAGAGACCAGCACTCACCTCACCACAAGCTCCTTTCAGGGAGTTGCAGAGTTGTCCCACTGCAGGACAGAGCAAAGGGGAAGCCTCTGCCTCTGAGATGCACAGCCCAGGTCTCCCTGGCAGTGAAGGAGAAGGTAACCTCGGACAGCTTTGTGAGATCTGTTGAACAGTAAGGGCTTGCGCTGAGCACAGCTCCATTGTCTCTTTCACTCCCTTCATCTTTCTTTTCTTTGATGCCACAGAGAATAAAAGAGCAGCTATTTTGCACTTGCCTGAATGAAAAGTTTTGGATAATACTTACACATGCCATACTTGAAAGGATAACCGTACATTTGAAGAAAAGATCATTTCTGTAAACATTTCCACTTCAAAATATGCAAAGCAAAACACTGACTGAAAAGGGTAGGAATGAGGCTGAAGTAAGCTTACAAAACCAGCTATATTAATAATCTAAAGCTTCTTTTTTCTTTTCATTTCCTCTCCTCTGGCAATAAGATTCCAGAGAAACCAGCTTCATAGAAAATGAGCAAGTGAACAAGTGCCTAGTGACTAGACCTACACTGGAAATAAGGACTTTCCAGATGAAATCTAATGCCATTTTGAGACTGCCTTCACAGAGGAAATGAACCCTTCAATTAATATTTGACTAATTTTGTTTCCTTGTCTTCAGTGATTTTTTTTTTAGTCTGAGAGAGTAAAATCCAGATTGTTGTGACAACTGTGAGAACAAATTAGTCAGCATTTATCAATGTCAGTCATTTATCAATATCCAAGTCAGCACTTGGAAGAAAAATTGGTATTGCTGATAATTATGAAATTCGATGAAATCAGCAAAACATGTTGCATTGAAAACCAGTTGTTTTCTGCTTTTTTTCATCTCAAAGTTAGAAATGCAGAACTGCTGTAATCTATGATTGGTGATGAGGTGGTGGAGGCTCCAGTACTCCAGTTAAGGCTGTTGGACTTCATACTCCTATCTCAGTATTGACATAATTTTGCCTTTCCAGTTTTGTAGGAATGTGAAGACAACTGACTCATTTGTACAAAACATCAGAAGTCTGAAAACTTAAATAAGTTTTCCTCTAGCTAACAACCACCTAAATTGTGCAAAAAATAACTGTGTGCTTTGATCAGGTTTACAAATGCAGTGGATGACTCCTGGATTCTTAAAAGTATAATTCACACCTCAGTTAACCGATATCTCCTAGGAAACACTGGCACTTGACTGTGTGTGGAATTGAAGGTAGAAAATTATTGGGGAAGGCAAACCTCAGGGATCTGCTTCCCCTGCAGCCAGGCAGCCACACCTGCACACACAAATGTACACAAATACAACCCATACTTCTCACAGCATAGTTGTGTTCTGTCTGCATTTTGTTTACATTTTATTTTATTATCTTACTTTACTTTAGTTTTACAGTTAACCTGAGGCTTGCATGAACAAAATTACAATTGTGCTTTCTTAGCTGCATGATGAATAAAGGCCACTGTTTGTTCTTGAATTACAAAACATTGGTACTAAAATATGTAAGAATAAACACTGGAAAGAAGGGATAAGTTTTTGGTTTTAAACATCTGTTTTAAAGTGATATGAGGGAGTGAAATTAAATTTAATAATCTCTCTTCCTTCCTCTGCTTTTGAAATCATAAGACAATGTGGTAGGACATGTGTTTCAGATCTAGTGTGGTATTTTCAGATGTAGACAATTCATTATCCGTGGTTCTCCTTTTCTGCATAAACCATGATTTTTCCAAATACAAAATTGTCTGCTAAATTGTCCCCAGGTTACACAACATAAAACAGCATTTATGTATAATAAGGCATTACCTCCACCTGCTATAGACAGTGTTTATTCTGCACTTTTTGTTTTCTCTGTTGGATTGCAGCCAGTGAACTCAATAGTTCGTTGGAAAGCAACGGATCTTACATGTCAAATTGTCTGATTTATTTTACATAAGTTTAATCATCTGTCAGCCTTTTTTCAAAGGAGTAGAAGGGAAATTCTTCCATGCTTTTTAGGACATATTTCTCCAGTGAGGTTTTTCCATGCTTTTTAATGGATATTTCTCCAGTGAAAAACTCATTTTTAATATCTTTGTCATATTCTAACTCACACATGTGTGTGCTTAAACCAGGCCACAGGGTGTGAGCTGATTTAGACACTGAGCTACAGGACTTTGCACACAGATTAATCACACACTTGAAAATACTCATCAGTTGTGCCAACCACCTGCTCATTCTGATTCATACAATGTTTTCTAGACAACTTGGATTATACCAATGCCCATCTTTATGCCTACAGCTGTCTGCCTCAGGGCATCACACCTCCTTGAACCAGTGGATCAGCCTAATCAAGAGAACTTTATCACACAGAAGCTAAATCTTTTGACTGACTGTCCATTTGGATCAGTCACTTGAGAACAAAGCAGTAAGTGACATAACATTTTTATCACTACTGTACAGGGCAGAAGTGTGCTTAATTAGGCATTTAAGAGTGACTTAACTTCTACAGTTCTTACCACACATGTTATTTCCAAGCAGCTCAATGATCTGAAACACCAATTAGTTTCAATTCACACCTATTATCCTCCTTTAGTGCACTGTTAATTCAAAGTCCAAATTCCCATCCTTGACAAAAAGTGGTAATTTTCTCTTTTTGCAAGTGTTTCCTCTGAAGTTCTGAAACATATAGTGCCAAATGCCATTATTTAAAACTTCATATGGAGGCCTTATACCACTTGCCAAGTTTCCAGTTTTAATGTTTTCAGGCCCAGCATATTCTCTTGCTTTCTCTCCATTGATGAACATATTGTTTCAACTCCTTAGAAACATTCTCTCTTCAACATTTTTCTTTCTAAACCAGTTATATATTTTTACAGTACACCAGTAGTATCACCAAACATGACTAAGATGACTGCAGTCTTATGAAGCACTGCAAACAAACATGCAATATATGTTAGAAAAGTTGAAACATAAGGTCTTCTCCTTTTTCACATATCACAAACCATTCTGTAGTAACATCAGAAAAACATTCAATGCTTAATATAAAAAAAAACCAGAAGCTTTCAGGTAAGAATGCCTAAGAAAGAAAAATCTCCATTATTTACCAGTTAATTTTCAGATCACTCATTTTCACCAGGCCATAGTCCAAACAAAGCGGAAAATTCTTAGCCAGGTTTTTACCATATATGATTACAAGCCTGTAAAATCAGTGATACCTACAGCTCTGTGGGCATACCTGGTAGTATTTAGTCCCTTATTTGTTTAAAATATTACTATTAACATAGCAAATCAAAGAAATGGGGGGAATAACTTATTGCATAAACATGGTTTTTGTTTGAATGTCTCTAATGCAATTTAAATCAGGTCTGCTTAGGAGAAGATTCAGAAAAAAATGACCAAGTATCAAAATAAGCACTTTAAAAATTCATTTGTTACTTTACCTTTTTGTTTAGAAAACTAATGCTTAGAAATGCTGATGATGATTACATTAATTTCCCTTATTAACAGTTTTAGTAGTTTATTATACATAATCATAAAATTGTTTAGCTGTTCCTTAATTTGTGAATGCTTATTTTGAATTTTGGGAGAAATATAAGAGGTGGGATAACATTTCCAATCTCCTGCTTATGAGTTGACAGTACAGGATTACCCATCACTACGCAATAACTTTCCTTCCATATAGAAAGTTACTTACCTGTGCACCTGCTGATGTTCTTCCATGCATGCTGTCTAAACAAATTAGCATGTTTCACAAACCACTTCCAGCTACTGCAAACCAAAATATCTGTTACGCATTAATCTTTCCAGTTAAGCTGCCAATGTTCCTCAAAATCTGTTGGAGTGCTTTGTCAGTCCAGCCTACCGTCAACCATCAAATATCTATACATTTCACCTCTATCTGACTAGTTTTACATGTGATCCTCTTAATTATGGTGACAGATTGTGTAAAAATTTATTGTGTGTATAGATAAGAAAACAAAAATGAAAGCAAAAAAAACCCAAAAATCTTTTTCCCCCAAAATCTGGAGAGACAGTTCTACAATTCTTGATTGGATTTTCAGAAAAATATGACGTAAATACATTAGTTTGGATGGAAATCTGGAATTACCTCTGATATGAACTATGGGCATGTCTTATTTCAGCACAAATGTAAATCTCAGTTTATATATATGCATGGTATATGATACTGGCAAACAAAATACCACTAAGTTCAATTTTGTATGTCTCCTGCACACGTCCAGTCCAATGTACATATGAAAACCACTGAAAGGAAAAATTTAATTTTCCCTCGTATCAGCAGCTAAGAGATCTAGCATATGTAAAAGGGTCAAAATTTGCAACTAGCTGTATTAGAGACATAAGTAACCTCAATGCCAGACAAAATGTAAAAGCCAGACTAGAATGCATCCAAGAGGGACTATTCACTTGAGACCATTTTCATTTAGATTCATGGAACTTCCTTCTCATACTCATGTTCCAGAATGAAAAGGCTAGACAGCACAGAGCAGCAGCAAAGCATTCAAGTCCCAAAAACAGTTAAACAAAATGGTGCTTCTCCGTATTAAATTTGCACAAACCCTCCACAGTGTTTGCAGACATCATAACAAAGCAAGGGCAAATCTTATCCAAATATGTAATTAATAAACTTCATATTTATATAAAGGTGGTGAACAAGGATTAACAGCAAACCAAGCAAAGTAGAGCTATAAGTCATAATTATTTCTCCAAACCTACAAGGAATATAACTGTGCTTTTTTTGCCAAGGGTTAATTCTGGATAGCTCAACAGCACATTTTCTAGAGATTTTTGTTCCAGATTGCAGTTAAATCTGGCCAGGGATTCAGATTCTCAAAATTGAGGATGTTCAACCTCTAAACAGTCACAAATGCTCAGCTTTTCATCTACAGTTCCTATCAAATATAGAAACATCTTTCATATGTTTAGTTTTTACACAGATTTCAGTACTCTTCAAACTTATTTTAAACCATTTCATAGCTATCCTTCCTGCCTGTTAAACACATCAAGTGCTTCAGTGCCAGCTGGTGTCAGAAAAGAAAGTCTAAAAACAAAAAACATACTGCTGGCTGTCTTCTATCCTTGCTGGCACCCACTGCTTGAAGACAGATTATAATACTACTTGTAGCTCTTCCAGCTTTCCACAGAGACCAGAATTTTATAGTGGGAGAGGCAATTAACAATACTGCTGCTCTCCTGCAAGGAGCATTTTCTGGGTTCCTTTCCTCAATTCCATTATGACCTTCTATTTTGATACCCTTTTGTTTGCAAAACAGCTTTTTATGTAGCAAACTAATAAAAAAATAATTAAAAAAAAAAAGGCAACTGAGAGAAATGCAAGGTAACTCTCATTTTTTAAATTCTATTCTGGTGTGACCAGTGAACAGAGGAAAAAAAATGCCTTTGTATTGTGTGTATTCAAAAATTTCAGGAGATTTATGCATTCAATCCAGTAATGTCTCCACCTTGCCTTTCAGCTCCCCCACATTGTTCTCTCACAAAGAAGAGGCTTCAACCACTTTATTTCCCTCCGTGCTCACCATAAGCATTGGAAAAGAGATGCTAAACTACACCATCACATCAGATAAGACAGAGTCGTACAGCTCCATGTGTTCAAGAGTACAATAACATTGGGGAAAAAAGAAAAGGGGAGATTATATAAATCTTTTGAAACTAACATGCTTGAGTTATGCCCTACTTTGGCATTTACTTGAAAAGGTAACTAGGAGATGTTTCATTTACTTCATACATTGATCTTGGTTTTTTTGTCAAAAATATAATTTTTTACAGTTAGTGTGACAATTCTTCTAAAAGCGGGAAGGTTTTGTATATACAAACATTTTGAAAACACTCAGATTTGCAGTTCTGTTGGCTTTAATTGGATCCATTTTGTGGAGCACCTTTAAGTGAAGACTATGCATTTTTAAATAAATTCCTATAGGACTGAACTGCTATGCAGTAATTGTAGGAAGACTTTAATAAAGCAATTGCTTAACATTTTCAGCTATTATTTTCATGAGACAATTTATTATTTAAAACCATATAAAAATTAGATGGCAAGTGCATACCAGCTCTCTCACCATTAGAAATTTTAAAAATACCTGCAATGCTAATCTGATTAGAAGAACAAAGTCTAATTCAGTCAATGTTAATCAAGTTTGTGGAAAAAAGATCAACATTCTAGAAATTACAGTATGTGAGTCTCCTAATTTTACCTCCCAGTAGTAAAATTGAAAGATCTACATCTAATATAGTAATTTTTTTAATACAAGTATTGTGCACTTTTCTTCCAATAAGATGCTTTCTATCATGATTAAAATACTTTCATCCCTATTGCTGTCACTTGTCACTCATGGAATCATTTAGGTTGGAAAAGATCTTCCAGATAATCTGGTCCAACCTTTGACTGAACACCCCTATGACAATGAAACCATAGCACAAAATGCCATGTCCTGCTGTTTCTTGTAAAACAATACCTTACATTTTTTACCAAATGCACTGAAAATAAGTATATAAATAAACTGGTAAAAGTAGTTGCAACTGAATAGAAACATCACTTCATATAACTCTGGTTTTCATGACTACTACTTTTATGAGAAACAAAGGCCTTTTTTGCCTATAAAGATGTTTTAAATGAAAAATTCAACCCAAAATATTATTAAAAGTTTAAATCCAATGTCTTTGGTTATTATTCATAGCTGGAACGAAAAGAAACAATAGTAAAAACTTCATTGGCTATACCCATTCTGGCAGACAGTTTATGAACCAAATTAATAACTACTTTGCAAGCATAACTTTTGAACTTGCAAAATAATAGACATTTTGGCACTGTTCTAGATGTTCTGATAGAATTGCATTTGCTTCCAATCTCCAAATTTCTAGATAAAGCAAAATAAACTTTATGGCTCTGTTCCACCTAAAGACAGCTAATTCTAAATAAACTATCCAAATCAAGAGAGAAAGTGTAATTGTGTTATGGATGCACTTCAGCCAGATTAACTTACCTATCGGAGAAACCTTTCCCAGTATTTCTATAGTACAATTTACTGCACTTTGTAGATAAAACTAAGAGTGAGGACAATGGGAGGATGAAGGCATCTAAGGCAAAACATAGGCCAATGCAAAGGCCTGCGTACAAAATACGGGTTTCATATTGGAAGTGCTTACCAACAGCCCAGCAACAGGCAATAGAGAAAAAACGTTTTTAAATATATCACTGTATTCACTGTTTTCCAATCCACAGCTCTGCAATCGCCCTGCAAAGCCATGCATTCTCTCAATGGCTATGTTTAAACAACCAAACTGAGAATTCCCAAGCACCGAAGTCCACTTACATTCTCCAAAGTGGTCTTTCATGTAGATGATGTTTCTCCCTCTTCCATCCTTTTCCTTTTTCTCATTGCCAGTGATGGAAACCCTACTGCATAAGCACAATTATCTTCCTAAGGAACTTGAATCTCCCTGCACATTGCATAGGAATACAAGGTGTCCAATTCTGACACCTGAAAAGGGAAGAGTTTCAGTGACTAAGTCTCAGTACTGGACCTATATCTGCAAGTGGTTATATTATATACATAGTTATATATATAATTGCAGCCAACTCCTCAATCTTATTGCATCTAAAAGAAACACTATAAATGTACCACACTCTATAAAAATAATCAGCCTGAATGCCAATCTCAATCTGGTCTTGTAAGCAAAGATTAGAGTGCTTATTTCTGAGCCAGTTAAAATAAAGCAAAGGGGCACTCTACAGTTACGGAAAAAGATAACACCACTCCTGCAAATACAGTTCAGGAGTTTAAACTCAAATTGTTCTGATTTAAGTTACAAAAATCATTATCAGTAAGTGTAAAAATTTAAAAATAAATATTTCACATTAACAGGTCAAGAATGCTCAAGAACATCTCAATGGAAGTGACACTGTCAAACTTGTGTGGTCTCAAAGTACAAAGCAAAGACATTCCAAACCAGGAATGATGCACTGATTCCCACTCCCTTCTACCCTTTTTCATGTAACCCTTTCAACACTTAAAAAATGAAAACACATCTTCTTGAAATAGTTGCTGATAGTTACTTATATTTGCTGCTTCTAAAAATATCCAACTTTGACAGAATAACTTGGACAAAATGTCAGATGCTGATGCATTTTGAACTAATCTTAAGGAAAACAAAGATATTTCATCCCAAAATATTCAAGCAATTTACAAATAGGATTCATAGGTGATTAATTACGGCCTTGATATTACTTGTTATACCAATAAAAACAATAACTTAAGACTTAAAACCTTTTTGAGACTGGTCCAAAAACACTTATAAAACTTTTTGAAAGAGATGTCCAAAATCAAAAGCATTCATCTTCAAAAGTATTTTATAGATTTAATACAAAATCCATACATGTACTCAAATTCAGGTTGGTACTTAGCAAAATCACTTTTATAACAGTGATAGTTCCAAATTGACTATTTCTTATGACCCTCACTTAGAAATCTTATTATTTTGGGATTTGCAATTGCTGTTTTGTGAGGACTGGGAAAATTTATCTCTTCTGTACTGTTTATTATTTTTTCACCAGTTCTAAATGTTAAGATTCCTCTTTTGCAAGGAATTTTAGGTAAAGTTCTAGAAAATTATGTTTAATTTTATGATTAACTGTAAAATTCCAGCATTTCAGACACTGTTCATGTATGATTATATGTAAAAATAACATGACCCAGACAGATTTAAAAACAAAACAAAGCCACTCAACTTCTGTGAACCAGACTAATGACATATGTCTGTGATGTTTTTGTCCCTGTTTCTAGGCACTCTGTGGTGCCAAAAAGAATACAGTTTATGCCAGTATTCATCTGACCATGGGAAAGAAAGAGCCAAAGATATATAGCCAGAACTGTTTACGAGATAAACAAAAAGTTTACTGCTTCCCACATACTAGGGAAACAGTTGGATTACACATCAGCATCTGGTTGCTCCAGACAATACTACCAGGAAGTTAATGAAATTGGAACAAGGAAATTACTATGACTCGGCACTCCATAAAAAAGTGTAATTTATCATCAGTAAAAAAACAATGGGAGCTTTGCTGATAAATTAACAAAAGAAAATAAAAAAGCGGTATTGCTGTAAAACAATAAATCAATTTTTTTTTTCTGGATAAGTTAGTTCTGTTCCAAAGGCTGATGTCACCCACTATTAGAAAAATGGCAATCTCCTTCTGATGAGAATTGGTGATCTTTCTGGGTTACAAGTAAGATGTTTATCTGGAGTTTCCAGATACTCATGGCATGATATTCAAATGAAAACTCTCTTTGTTATACTCTAAAGGGGTTTGATTCCAGCAAAACGAGGAAACCAGAATATATTAAGCATTTAGGAAAGTTTCTTCCTCTCACTGTAGGCAAAATAAATTTTTCTATTAAAAGACTGATTTCCCAGGAATCAAACTTGAGCTGGCAGTTTGGTCACCTAACAGGAAAAATATTTTGAAACTCTGGAATTTTGTTGCCTGAAACTTCTCAACTCTAGTTTTTTAACCTTTATTCCGTCCACATTGTCTGTGCAGTACTACAAAATGTCTAGGATGAAAGTTCCTAAGAAATAATTTCCTTCAAAGCCAGAAAATTTCTCTTTCGGGAATGTATTTATCATTCTCTTTGGCTGTTTCCACAGCAGCTTTATTCCTGAATAAGATGTCAGTTATGGCACTACAATGCAGTAGACTATTTCCACTTCAGGCTCTTAAGAGTGTCTTCAGATCACTGTGGCCAGAGCACGCCTAGGTCAGTACAGCCTGAGGCACAGCACTTACCCACTAGCCCTGGCCCAGCAAGATTTTCTCAGGCTGGTCCATCCCCTCTCCTGCATCTGCGTGCCAGCAACCTGGCATACCCATGGCCTACACAAAATTCCCTGTCTGACTTATATCAGCAACTGGCAGCACTTCTCAACAAAAGGAGGAAACTTCGGCCCTGGTCTGGGTTCCTTACTCATGAGGTGTATTTGTCCATGTGCCAACACAGGAGCAGGCAGCAAGAAGTCACCCTACAGGCTCAGTCTTCTCCCATTTGCAAATTCATCTTTTCTAAAGACAGCTTGAAGAGGATGGTGTGCCTTCTCTACTAATTTCTCATGCATGGGCCTAAGAACACAAGTGCCCCATATCAAGTCAAAACCCTCCTTTGGATCAGATGAACGGATAACAGCAGCAGAAAGAAACACAGCTCTTTAGTCTGGAGGGAATGAGGGATAGCACCATACGTATGCATGCTGGGGGCAGAAAATTGAGTTAATGGTGGAGAACCCCAGTTTTCCAGGAGTTTCTATTAGAAGACAAGTATAAAATGAAATGTTACTCCCTTTAACTTAACAAAAATAATAATTAAAAATCCTATTGTTTTTGTTTGGGTGGTTTTTTTGGAGCAAATACATTGCTCTCCTTATTCTTGTCACCACTGAGGAACAGGCATTCACTGCCAGCCCCCAAACTACATCTTCAATGTCCTTAATCATCTTGAAAACATGCAGCAGTAGACAAGATACTCTCTTCCTCTAAGCAACCTCTACTCTAAAATAATGCCCACCTGGAGTCAGATCTGTGTTCTCACTACACCAGTTTAGGAAAGTCTCGCAATGTTACAAAAAGCCTCTTCTTAAAAGACCCACCAACGATATTCCATAAATTAAAGGCGGTGTAGCACCTACAGTCCTTGGTTCCAAGAAGTACAGAACTGCACTAAAGGCTCAACACATGTCTCTTGGGGCTGACCTTCAAATCAAGAAGAATGAGACCTTTTTTTCTGATTATCCAACTGGCCAAAGTAAGTGATTTCACTCCACAAGAGAAATTCCAGTGGGAAAGTGGCACTCTCAAAGCTGCAGACTTGTGGCTGGCCTCTACTTACATCCAGCATGTGTTCACCAAGATTGAGCCTGGGGGCTCCTGGGAGAAGGTGGGCTGTGGGGAAGCTTGGTTCAGAGATGGCACAGTTTGTCAGAGCTCTTTTCTCAGACAGTTGTCAGTATGGAAAGTAAGCTGTCATCAGATCCTTTTGCAAGCCAATGCATTTTACTAATCTGGCAGAAAAATACAGCAGAAGAAAACCTGACTAGCTTTCTGCCAGACTAGTAAGATGAATTTGTCTTACTGTAAAAGCTGACACAGGGGAAGGGGTGGAACCATATGGCTAAAATTCGGAGCAGGGGTACAAATGATTATGGGGAAAAGACTGGGACTTCCAATTTTCTTGTCAACAACTACATCGGCCACTTACCCACAATCTGGGTACTCACCTGGTTGACAGCATAAGATGATAAGAGCTTTAGAGAATGTGCAGTTGATAAATGGCAAAGGGCAGGAACACGCAGCAGCATTTCAATGAGACGCTAAGGTTCATGGACTTGGCCCTGGCCCCCCTCAAGCCAGTGGAACAACTACCGTCTTCTCCATCTGGCTAGGCTTACTATAAGTCTGGCTCATCAAAAAGCCACTGCAGTGTTTCCAAAACAATAGCCACTCAGAGGAGTACTCATAAAATACATGCAACTGCAGATAAAGGAAAAGAAAAACAACAGTAGGATAGAAGTGCCTCTAGCATTTGACGCTACCGTGCTCAAGAAATATATGGCTTTGTTATGAAAAATACTGCTTATTGGCAAACTTTTACCAACATTTTGTCACTCCATAAAATTAGTACCCAGTGACTGTTCCCACTGAAGCTGGAAAAATTTCCACTGTATAAAAGGCATGTATAAGTCATTACACGATTTAAGCCACAGATATTGAACTCTACAGTCTGGAAAATACAAACAGTAGCATTGTAACAACCCAGGAACTGTACTAAAAGTTAAACAATGCCTTTGGACATTAAAGGTAAGATGTAGAATAGGCTAACTAACTACACAGCTGATGAAAACAGTAGTGAATTGAAGACTTGAACAAAAAGCATGAAAAGGAAGAACATCTGCAATACTTAACTACTGGAGGAAACAAAGGACAAATATTCCTGTTTCTTTAGCTGCAATCTATATCCCCACAACAGTTAAGTTAAAATTGAGTGTATCTAGGAGGCAGTACAGCCCAGCAGGAGAAGTGTACAGAAGCCAAGGATAATCATATGCAGTTTTATAACCCCATAGGCAAAAGACTAATTCTATTGCTACGTGAAAGAGAGCAGACCAGTTGGAGATTCATTTTTCAGAGAGAAATATAAAGTATCCTTATTATTGAGAATGCTTTGCTGACAACTCAGTCATTACACATGTGCACTCACACACTCTATGTAGGAAGGACCACAAAATCTTTTTGACTGATTTCATGCATAAATTATGAAAGTTTCTTAACAGCTATATTTTCAGCAAATTCTTAATTTCAGGAAACCTTAAAGAACGTCATCCATCCTATTGGAAACTCTTTAAGGGATGGAAGTATACTGCTAAATAAAGGTGAGCTAGGAGGGAGGCCAGGCATTAGACTTGACTTGTTGCTTAACTGTTATTCCAGTCCCTGGCTCTGTTTTGGGCTGCTCCAACTTGTCATGTCCAGTACCATACCTCAAAAATCATAAATAATGCCAGCTTATTGCAGTGACCACTCCCAAAATCAAAATAGGGGCAGAAAAGTTGATAGAAGTATGTCAGAATTCAAGTAAATTCTCTTTGTCATCAAAACCAAAGGAATATTAATACAGCAAACATTATTTCAAAATGACAATTTTGTACAGTAGCGTTTAGTCAAATTTGAAGAACCTGGCTCAAAAATAACATGAGGAGGGAAAACTTCTGGTTTGAAGACAATTCAACAGAAGGCAATTAGGTACTGAAGGTAAGTAGCAAGTTAGTAGGTCCTGAAGAGTTTCTAAAGAAGGTGTTGCTGAATGTTGCATGCCACATAAAATCATCTTAAATCCTGATGAAAACCACGGGATGTACATTCTCCCTATTAAAGTAAAAGAAACAGACTAAAATTAAAAGAATAACCAAGCCTCATAATAATACCATTAAGAACTTTTCATGAGACATTTAAAAAGGACATGTTATAGAGAAATGTAGGGCTGTGATCAAATGAATTATTAATGGTGTGCAGAGCCCAAATACTTGAGAGATTGAAGCAAATATTAGAGCGATTAAAATAAAGCAGGCCTTCTCTTGTACTACTAGCTAAGGAAGGTTCCACAATGTGTATCTATATACAGATGATGTTAAAGTAATGTGAAACTTAGAGAAGGATGTTGCAAGTCCAGCATCTCAATCTTGCATATTGCACACTCTAAAGCCTAAGATAAGCGTTGGAAAGTCTAAGGCTCCAATTCCCGAGTTAGTTCATTTGGCTAACACAGGATTAATACAGGGCACTGTTTGCTGCTCACCATAATGAAATTGCTCCACACGGGATGCTGAGCCAAGGTAATTAATAAACTTAAGAATTTCTGGACCATGAATGCTAGTGAGACATTTGACTCATGAGCACTTTTTTTCTAAAAAGGTTTTAGAGGAATGCAGATTTAGATGAGTCTACATACTGTATAAAAGACCAGTGCACTCAGGTGGATAATTAATCTGTAATTAGATCAATAAGGCTAAACAGACAGATAAATCAGGAATGCTGTTATATATCCTGTATTACTTAACCAAGCTATTGCATTTTTATCTATATTAAATTAAAGGATTACTGCTATAGAAGGCATACAGATATTGGAACAGGGAAAAAAGATCACTTTCCCTGATAATGATGTGAAAGTCTTTGTTAAGGATTTGTAAAAGGTCTGGCTGTGTTTCTGAAGGCTTAAGGAATTGTTCAGGATTGTTGTAGTACAACATGAAGTATGCTAAGGCTGAAAGAAAAAAAAAGGAGAAGCAGCAGCCTAATTTGTCCAGTGCCATTAGAGTGGAATGAAATAAAGAAAAAAAAATAATCAAATCCAAAAAAACACTTAGAGATTTGTCACTCTCATTCTAGCACTCTATTAATGCTGAACTTTCGACCAATAAAATATTTTGTGATCTGATAAAACAATATTCAGTCTCATATAAAAATGTGAGCTGTTTTAGGTAGACATGTGGATATGTGAGGGTGAAAACAAATGTTTACATCTATTTACCAAATTTTACTCAGACTTTTGCATATCTGAACATGCATAGATTTACAAGTGCTTCAAATGACACATCACTATAAAATATTTCAAGTTAGGAAAAGGATACAAAAAATTGCAGCATCACCAAACCTAGTTCAGATGGAGAAAACAAACAAAAAAAAGCGTAACAGGTTTAAATTCATAATATTTTTCAGCTTCCTATCTCTCCCTCTCTGTGCAGAACAAGCAGAAGTTCTTGTGAAACCTCTGATAATATTCTCACATATTTATCATGGAGACTGAACCTTTTTCCACAGTCAGCAACCATTCCATAAACTCTTAATTGTGAAGCATTTTCCCTCAATGGGAAAAGATAATTAATTGAGAAGAACTTTCCCTCCAAATTTAGGACCTCAGAGGCACAGTAGCTTCCCCATTTACTAGTACAGAATGGAAAAATGACCTGACAACACTGCTCCCCAAGAAAATGAAACTAACTAAAATTTGGAAGAACAAAATGTCTCACCACATAATTGTTCTTTGTTGTCAATTGCACTAAAAGATTTTATTTGTAATGTGGCCTACAAGAAAAGTGTGAGAAATGGCATCTCTGAAATACAGCATATATACCACTGATGAGAACTGCATCTCCTGGGTGCAGGTAAAAGTAACCTGCTTTCTACAAAAGGCACAGAAGACTATAATGAGTCACAAATTATGCATTATTACATATCTAAATGTAAATGAATTACATAATTACTTTTATATTTTTAGCAAGATAGATTTCATCTTCAGAACTTAATGTGTTTGTTAATGTAACAAACCTCAAAGTCCTCTGCAGTAAATGCTTTTATGTACAGCAAGAAAGAAATATGAGATACTTCAAATGACAGCCTGAATGCTGCTTTAGTACCAGGGATAATTTAGCGTTCTCCTTCTGATTCAGTTGTTGTTTAGGTCAGCGGAAGTTGTGAATCCCTTAAATGAGAACTGTGATCAAATGAACTATAATTCTCCAATAAAAGCTAAGTTGTTGTAAAGCTATATTTTATACACTAATTCCATCCAGCAGTTAAAACTCGGGTCCCTGAACAATAAAAAGTGTTTTGCTGAGCACAGTTCTTCCAGCTCCTAAGCTGCTCCTTCCCTCACTGTCCTCTCTGTAACCAAGCAAATACAAAAGAGACCAATCAAACAAGATTTTCGTTTACCTTTCACTGGGAGATAGAAAGTGGCGAGCCTGCATATACTCCTTTGTCCACAGAGGACATACCCGAGATTTTGTTTGATATACATTTTTAAAGTTCCTTTTAAGTTTTCACTTCTTAGAGAATGGTTGTGTTGCTATAGCTTTCGGCCCCTTGCTAACAGCAGCTTTTTCCCCCTCACCAGAATTTGAAGCTTTTGATCTCTTTTATCTTCTGCTTGCTCATAGCCTAAGAATTGCATCTGTGGCAAAGCTTGTTCTCTTAAGAGTCCATTGACTTATTGCTAGAAAACAAGGAAATAGCTTTCTTTTCACTCAAGTCCCTGTTGAGATAATACATTCTGAAGGAACACAGTCTGTGTGGAGTAGTCAGACCTATTGTTCATCACTGTTTGAAATGCTGCTGGGGAGATGTGGGGGGAAGGTGGAAATCCAAGAGGGGTTCTATCTAAGAAAAATATAGAGATGGCAACCCAAAATAGGCTTTTCTTAAATATCACATACCAGGCTATGCCACAACTTGGACATTAGCACATATTGAACACAAAAATAGAGCAAAAAAGCTAATAAATACATATATTTTATGTCATTTCTGCGCCACAGGAAAGGCAAGGCATTAGTAGCACTCATTTTTCCAATTCAGAACACAGTACAGTCCAGAAGACCATCTCATGGTAAGACTGGACCATGTTTTCAGGCTGATTTTCTAGACACCGGTGATTCTCCATAGCATCTCTACCATAAAAAGAAAAAGCAGTGCTGGCCTCCACTGTACTACTACACCCAGAGTTCAGCAGCAGAGCACATTCTACAGCAGCTTGGCCAGAAGACTGACATTTCTCATCCTCAGCTGGAAAAGGAGTTCTTCACTTCCATCTTACATTGTTGTACACTGCAAACCAAGCAGCTGGACAGCTGCCACCAGTGAAGCAACGACAGTACTCCAAATGGTCGAGACCAAACACCTTCCTACAAAAATCCAGGTGCAAAGATGCTCTGAATGTGACCTACTGGCTCCCAATCAGGTCCTCACTGCACAAGATCTGTGGTGGTATGGAATGCTTCTGACACTGCCAGCCTATTGCACCACAAGAGGGGAATTATGGTCATGCAGCTCCTGATTCTGCGCTTTCTCCTAAAGAACGGGTTTTCCCAGAAAAATTTCTTTATTTCCACTCGCTCAATAAGAGAGAAAAAGTGGGTTGAAACTATATTTATGTGGCTTTTCAGCTGTGATGTTCACTCCTTGCAACTGCAAATTTTATTTTTAAAAATCTTTGAATAGGATTACATTCCATAAAAGCAGGCTATCATTATTTTAAAAGCACTTTTTTTTAAACTTCATTTTCAGTTGTTTACAATGCTTTAGAGACTTTACAAACACCTAATGGGGAGAAATTATTTATATATCACATCCAAATTCTTAATTTAATCCATTATCATGTAAAGGAGCCCACATACTGATATCTTAGAGTTAATTATTAAGAGTGGAAATTGTGTGTGTGTGTGTGTGTGTGTGATTATATTTAACACTCCCTTCTTTTTCTAGTTTCTGCAAACAATTTCATTTTCATTCAGGGGAACAGCAAATTTGAACCCTGGAAGTAGAGAAACCCTCTCCAAAATTGTGACAATGCAATTTCTACATTCTAGAAAATGAAATATTAAAAGATAAAACCCATTAATTTTATTTGTTTCTGAGTTTGGCAAAAAGAGGATATGAAAGCATATTAAGTCATTAATTTAATGTTCTACATACAGTGCCGTAAGGGAATAAAGATTTAAAGGTTAGCACAGCAAGAAAGACAAACACAGATGTAGGGGTTGCTTCCCTGGTAAGGAAGCCCCCAGAGGCTCCTGACTCCTCCCCCTGGTGGACAAAACCATTGCACAAGAAGTCCACCCCTGATCCTCTTACAATGGTTTAGCCCTGCTTTGTGTTTCCACACCCCTATGTTGTTATTGGTTCCCCTGTCTGTCAGTTCCGAGTTGTACCCCTCCCTGGTTCTGGAAAGTTCTCAGTTGTACGGTTCCTGATTTGTTGTGTAACCCCGCTCCCTCCTCCCTTCCCAGTTGTATGGCTGAGCTAGGCTGACTCCTCCCTAACTCCTCCCTTTCCCCTGTTGGTGATTGGTTGTCGTGCTCGTATATAAGCTAATGTATAGCCCTTATTCGGGGCTCTTGCGAAGAGGATTCAGATGGTTAAAGTGGCTTGTACCCTTCCAAGAGTCGCTCCTTTTTACTCCGCTGGTCTTCGGGATCTAGCCAAACCAACAAGAACCCTTAACCCTGCTTACTGGGCTCAGGGACTCCTGGGAGATCTCGTTCTACCCCCGTTGCTGACTATGGGCTTGGCCTCGGGGACACAGGAGTACCCTGACCACCGGCAACCTATCCCTCCGGCTCCAGACTCCCGACGAGCAATTATTTTTATTTTTATT
>VZTZ01016243.1:608098-641366 GCA_013400955.1 Drymodes brunneopygia
AAATCAGCAGTCTTGCTGTCTTCAGAAAAAAACCCAATAATTAGTGCAGCATGACCACTACCAAATGAGTTCTTCACACTTTACATGAAGAGCTGTAAAAAAGGATAACAAAAGGCCCTTCCGGTCTTCTATACCCTCCCAATTTCTTGTCAAAAGTCGTTTTTCTGCCTAAGGAAACTATACAAAGAATAGTCATTTGGCCCAGTTTTTTATTTCTTTTTTACAGACACATGACATTATTTTACTTTATTTCACTTGCCAACTCTCTTTTCATAGCTGAAGTCACGAAGCACGAAGATTATTGGTGCAAAAAATAAGAAAAAAATGGCAGAGATATACAACATTTGGACTCAGTTTGCCCTCTCCCCTTGTAATTTCTACAGGACAAAGTTTATTAGGTCCTGCATGAAAATTTTCTTACAAAGATTTGCCTCTGGAGATACATAATTTTCAGGAAAATTCCTCAGAGCAGTCCCATATCTGTTCTAACTTTGGTGGATTCCTCAAGCCAAGTCGTGCTGCATGCATTCCCTCCCTGGATGGTTGTTACTCCAGTATGCACTACCCACCAAAGAAATCAAGAACAAATTTAGTGACCCCTGAAGTGGCATAGATCTGGAACAAGGACACTAAACATTTCCTCTACCAGCTCCCATCCTAACTGAGAGTCAGAACTGATGCAACCAGGTAGCTTGTGGCACAGCTTTCCGCAGTAGAGGAAATGGGGAAAAGCCATTACGGTAAGGAGGTGGAGATAAAGCTCTATGCACTGCAGGTCATTTCCTATGAGTAGAAGTTAACCTAGACTAGACCTTCAACTCCAGTGACAGCACCAAATGGGAATTTTACTGCTTTTTCTTTAGTTTTTGGTTTTGTTTTTAAAGAATTAGCTTTTCTAAGATATACACTTTAATATCATAAATTATAAATTAATTCTGTGAAGTATAATTCAGCAACAGTGATATAAATTCTCAGCAGTAGTACTGAATATCTCCTCACAATACTTTTGTAGCCCAAAACCACCTTCAGAGATGTTTCAATAATTTTTTCAGCCAGGCCTTCAGGCTGCATATCAGTTGGTTTAACTGTTCTGAATACTACATTGCAGATGTATTTAATGCATGTATTTCTTGCCTAATTCCCTTTAGATTCTGTTATGTACGGACAACAATTTTTATACGGCAATCCTGACAAAAGCTTTCAATGAAGTTAATTTGTAATATTACACCTCTATTAAGCTTTTCAAGGTTGAAAAAAAAGATAGTTTCCAGGCTTAACACAAGGCTTAATCAAGAAAGAAAAAAGATCCCAAATTAACCAGGAAACAAATAAAAACCTTATCATATAAAGGGCATTTTTGTTTTCACAAGAGGTCTGTTCTTACATAGTCAGCCACAAAAAAAAGAAGTCCAGCTGCCCCTGGACTTAATAATGTCTGCAATGATGTGTTACTACTAGCAATGAGACCACCAGTAAGAATGATAGCAATGAGGAAAAAAATAACAGATCACAGTTACATAGTCAATCAAAAAGCTGTCTCTACCTACCAGTATGGACAGTCTTCACAATTTCATCATGGTTCATGGGATATTTAATACCTTTTTTCTTGAAAATGTAGTCCCAAGGTTGGTGATGATACTGCATCCCTCAAGTTCAAGTTTTCAAAGTTTCTGTCCCATGAAACTTCTAAGAAACATTTAAAAGCTAAATTCCATGCATTCGGAGGAAAACAAACTAACAAACAAACCCAAAAAAACCCCCACAAAACCAAAAAACACCCTAAACAACTAAAAAAACCCCAAACCCCAGGCAATATTTCTTTCCTTTTTTTTTTTTTTAAATCTGCACTTTTTAAACTTGTCTCCAGGTTCTGTACATTTGGAAAGAGATTCAAGCCTCAGCTTAAGATGCTGCTCAAGGCAGTTGTGTAGCTACCAGTTCCCCACAATAGCCCTCGCAAGCAAAAGAAAGACAGGCAGTTGCCAGGGATAAGGGTTCCTACTTACACTGCCACACGCTTCCTAAAATAGGAGTTGAGCAGGTCTTCTTCTCTTCTCATCAGCTATTTAGGGGACTTGGTTGACCCTTAAAGTTATATGAGACTACTTTCATGCCAAGTTCTAAACTAAGAGTGAAGTAACAGTTAAATCTCCTAAGCTGTGCATCAATTAACTAATATTAACAAAAAAAAAAAAGAGATAAAAGTTCAGGAATTCTAAGGGATTTTTAGCTCTATTATAATGTATTACTCATGTAGGATACAAGCATTACAATATATCCTGATAAAACCAGTTAATTCATCTTTCACATGAAATCAGGGCTATGAAATCAATATAATTTTCTATTACTACAAGATCAAAATGATTTCAGGAAAAATGCTACATCATCTTTTTACCACCAGTGGTCCAAGAGTAGCTACAACAGTCAAACCACAGAAAGGTTTAATTTCTTTTGCAGGCTATCATATGGCAATAAACATCTCTGAAAGGGCAGCCTCAGAAACAAGTTCCCTAAAATGAGATGACTGCCAAGAACCAAGTTCTGTGTAATGAACTTGCCCACTCTGATGTTTTGTATGTTCCTGTTTTTACATGATATCACAAGAAGTCAGCGTGACTCTAATACAGACTTCAAAAAAGCTACATGCTTTATGTTATGATTGTTATTAAAGGAAATCAGAACACAAAATATTTAATATTTTCAGTCACACTGTATTATTCTAACTTTTGTTTTTACAAACAACAGAGTCATTTCACTGGAATAATTCTTTTCCACCAGGGTTTGCCAATTCAGAAATAACTACTGTAAGATTACCCAAGAAGATCTTAAATCCCTGTGGCTTGACACAAGTTAACACACTGCCAGAAAGTCTCACCCCTCACAAAGCTCTATTATTTTACATATTTGTAGTCCAGCAGGGAGGGATGACAGTGAGACAGCCACAGTCACAGCCGCAGGGAGATGATCCCTTCTTGATGTCAATCACAGTGAAGATTCTCTCACTCTTTCCCTTGCAGAAAGGCTGTGATGGCCAAGAGAGGGTTCAGGAATGCAGTTAGCACTGAGCCACAAGAGGTTCTGCTTAAATTTAGGGCTTGTTTGCTCATTTAGGGCTTAAATGCTATTATAATGATGCTGCTGAGACAATGTATTACAAACCCAAACATTTCACTTAAAGGAAAATTTTACTAAGCTTTGTAAAAGATAAAGTTCTAGGGTACTAGGACAAGAAGTTTCCCCTTCTGCTGCAACACAGAACATATTCTTTGGGTCTGAATTAATGAAAACAGCCTCTGCCTTTCCTAAACCCAAGACAGTTGGCTTCATTCTCTACTATGGCAGCTTAACATAATTACATATACAAGGAAAAAAAGGGTGGTTTGAGAAGCACAAGAGGAAACATTGATGCCTTCAGCCATGGAACAATAAAACAGATATTCACCTGCAACATCTTCCCTGGAACTGTACAGGATTACCCAGTCTGAGGCCTGATTTTGAACTCTTTGTAAAGATGATGATCCTATAAGTAATAAAGTGTTTGGAACAGTTAAATGCATCTTAAATAGTAATGCCAGAGTCATCATTAAACTTACTGTGTGTTCCTGACTTTAAACCACAGCAGGATCACCATGGTACACTTTGGTTTCTGCAAGAATCTGCTCAGTAGGAATATTCAAAATGCTGCTCCCATAGGTATTTGTACCTGTAGAGCCTATTAATATCAGCTATAAAGACAGGCACACAGACAACCATCTCACCTGCCTTCTTCAGACCCATCCTTTGTTGAAGTTCTCCAATTTCACAAGGATTCAGGTGTATTTAAAACACATATGATATAAAACAGAACATCAGACTGCATTTTTTTTTACTGAATACATTTGCTTTGCAAAGTTTTTGTGAAGCAAGACATTGTATTTTTATTAAGATCCATTATTATTTTCATTGTAATTGCTGCTACCATTATCACTCATTAGTAAAATGAAACATAGAAATTGGATGGGCAAAGAAAGCACTCTGATCAGGGAAAAAGTGCAAATTGAAATATGCTGTAGCATCTACAGACTTAATTGACACTACAAATACATTCTGTTCCTATAAATTGAAAACTACTTTAAACCAGTGATGAAGTTATTTCTTCATCAAGGAAGTTAATATGGTTTTCAGAGAATTGTGGATTACAATGTGTGGACAATGAAGGGAAAAGTACTTATTTCTGTGTATTGTTAACTTGCTGGTGGTTCTGCTCTCAGATTAATGCTCTGCAGGTATTGCTTACAAGGAGGTTTATGGTCCAAAGAATATATTTTGAAATATATAATATATATTGAAAACTTCGCTTCTAATGCAAAACTCCTTTTTAACTAATTCCTGCACTGTTACAGGAAAATAGTAAGGCACCTGAAGCCATAAAAACATTTATGATCTCTCATAAAACTTAATAATGGACAAACTGATTTGTCTCAAAATATACAAAAATACTTGGACTGAGAAGTTACATGCAGGTTTCCAATTGGAAAAAAATAGTGATTCCTACTACAACAAAATATTGAAAATGAAGGTTCATAATGGAAATGTTGACCAACTATGCTAGCTAGACATATAAATGCTCTCAGACATACTATAAAAATGTGAAGCTTTCTTTGATAAACTCTGCTTCCATAACCAGAAATGAAAAGCCACCTTTCCCAGCTTTTCAGATCAGTGCAGATATAAGCACAGAAATTCCTATCTTGCAAATTTCCTGACTTCCCAGAATAGTCTGGAAGCAGGAATTGCTGTAAAACATCAGTGAAGATACATTATAAGAAGTGCTAAGAAAGCATGAATTACACTATTTACTTTTTTGTTGTTGTTGTTAAGAGATCATTGTTTGAAGAGGTCACTAAAGCCAGAAGATAATTGCAAATATTCTCTTTTCAGGGCAAACTGAAGGAATTTGTTTCAGATTATCTATCCAATACAAGCTGGGGAAATATCAATCTAATCAAATCAAGCATGGTTTATATTACTGTTTAGCAAAAGACACTGTATCTAACACTTCCAGAAATGATTCAGATATTTGGGTACAGTAATTTCTGCACAGCAGTAGGCCAAGGCCAAACATGAAATGAAACTCATCATTAATGTAAAATTCTTTAGGCTATGCTGCTCTTGAGGCTTTTTCACTAGATCCTTTCAAGAGGGAATCGAACAGCTTATTTGTGAATCATGTTTTTGCCTTTTCTGGGAGTGGTTCCCAGTATAGTAATCTTTGCCAACAGGACCAATCACAATCTTCAAGAGCACGTTCCCGATTTAGCCCCATGATTCAAGCTCCCACCTGCTTTTAAAGGGGAAAACCCTTCTCTGTGGAACCATTAACCTGACATGTTCTCCAGTCTAGACTAATAATTATGTTAAGAACTGAGTGAGTCCATTATCCACATGGAATGGGTGGAGGCTTTGATACAGCAGTAATAATAGGCGTCAGACTAGTCACCAAGGATTGTTCTTACTTGCCTTCTTATAAAAGGGAACTTCAGGCTCATTCAAGAATTCTGCTTCCATTGGGACTGATGAAGAGTGTGTTTATTTCCATCAAAGGCAAGGTAGTGCCTATAAAATGGGAAATGGAATGTTGTTCAACAAAGGTTGACCTACTCCGGTAGATTTTTTTCAACACTGCTTTTGTTCAAAATGGGAAGCAGTGTTCCTCTAATTGTACCATTCCAATTCTTCTCATTGCAGTATTCCAATGGATGCATTCATTTAATATATTCTATGCTTTGAAAAGAAACGCACAGGCAAAACATGTGTTGAGAACAGGAAAGAAACTGGTGACCCTCAGTATAAAAAAAGTAATGTACAATTCACAATTCAAGGGCGTCATTTTTGAAACGCAAGTTGCCCAGGCCCCATTTCAGAAGGCAGAGGCTTCTTTTTCACTAGGAACACCACGGAAGGAGTCTCATTCCTGGCAGGAATCGGCCGCTCCATCCGCAGGCCGGGAGAGAGGGCTGTGCCCCCGGGTGCCCTCTACTGGCATCGGGAGCCCGCACTATGTTCACAATCCTGCTGGCAGTCATCATGAATGCAGTCAGCCCGCTGTAATACCCACTGCAGGAGTGCAAAGCCTTTTGTAACCTCCCGGAGTCCATCCGGAGCTCTTAAAATGGCTTTCCCAATTCAAGACTGTTAACCAAAGTATCTAGCTATACAGAAAACTCTTTATCCCGTTTTGAAACAGGCAAGAAGAAAATAGATTTTCAAGCACTCTTCAGACAAAGGAAAATAAACTACATAGAGCACTATTATAAAATACTTTAATTATTTGCTTGCATTTTCCTTTCAAATATCTCAAAGAATTGCAAGGAGATTGAGATGCATTATTATCACTGTCACAGAGGGAAACGAAATGAGGAAACTAAAATGCATCTGTTATATTTCTTACAAGCAACGCTGTTACTGAAAAGGGAAATAAAATATTTCAGGAATTCTCACTTCTACATGCTGTTTTTCATATCACTCTTAAAAATAGAATATTTGAACTGATTGCTTTCATATTAACTCAGGAATCTGACATTTTTAAATAGCTGCACAAAAATGTCTAATGACAGATAAATGTATGACGTCTTTGAAAAAATATTGCTGATATCTAACTTTGCAGAGTTATACCAGAAGTAAGAACAGTTACCTTCACTTATAGTATAAATTCCTGACATAAGTGAACACTACAGAATGAAGCACAGTCAGTTTCATACACAGCCACATACAAAGGTCCCAGCACAATGACCACTCAACAACTATCAGTCTTCAGCTATCAGCATAGTTTCAGGTTTGGCTTTCTTTCAATAACAAGAAATATATTTAACAAAAAGCTTCAACTCTACTTAAAAAAAAAAAAAAAAGTATTATTAGAAACAACAATTTGCATAGTATGTTTCGTTCCTATGCAGCAAGTTCTAAAAGATGACTATGCTTAAAATCACTATTCAATTTATAATGTTTTTGTAATAAAAAAGCTCAACAATTCAAAGTGATATTTTTCTTTCTCTTCTGTTCTCTGAAGTAACTAACAGGAAGTAGCAATCCTAAGAGACTGAACCCTTTTTGGAAACAGACATGCCAAACACAAAGAAGATAGAGGAAAAAATACAAGATTCAGTTAAAAAAAGCAAAGATGACCCTGAACCTCTTGTAGATGCCCTAATGTAGTAACATAAGAAATGGACATCACTGAAACTAACAATGAAAAAACAATCAGGAAAGAAGATCTAGCCACAGGGCTTTGTTTTCCTGCAGATGAGAGGCAGTGTGCTGCAGTCCCTATAGAAGCACAGTAATTGGTGTGTTGGGAATATCCAACACCCATCCATTCTACAGCCCAGAGGACTGAGTTTATGTTACACAATCTAACCCTTCCTAGCAGTATTAGCCCAGAAGTACTTCCTGGAGTGCTGCCTCTCAGTCACTTTCAGCATTGCTCTCAGGTCTGAGAAAGTGATACTTGCCATAGCACGCTTTTTTATGTAAGCCCCGGTGATCGAGGAAAAAATTTTCCCACAGATCACTATACACTGCTAGTAAAGATAAGATCACCAAGAAGGCAGAACAACTGCTTGCAGTGTGACAAAGCTAAACTAGATGGTGCCATTCAGAGAGGCTACCTCTGAGGAAGGGCAGAGTAAGGGCTATGGCCACATTGCCAGGCAGGCTGGAAACAGCACCAGAGCACTGCACAGCCTCCTTTTGTCAAGCTCATCACAAACCTCTCTATTAATAAATAGCAATGGCTGTTACAATTTCGCCTTAACAGGCTTTGCTAGTTTGAACTTAAAATGAAATTGCACTCATTTTAACAGGGTCTTGCTATACCACAAACAGGTATTTCATTAGCAATGTATTTTTCAAGGCTACACAGATCTCCTATTGAAATCGCTGAAGTTATGATTCAAGGATTTTTTTTTAATTTTCTATTTCAATAGCAAGCTTTGTTCATTTAGTTCCTGGGAGGTAAAACTGACTGCTCAAGAAAAACCATTATGCTTGCCCTCCCAGTACTAATAGTCTACTACTGATTCTGTCACGTCAGAAAAGTGAGCAAAGAAAGCTGCTGGCCTGTGATTTGCAAAGTCCCTTGCCTGCCATAAGTGCAGCTGCAAGCACTGCTGTCCTGCAGGCTCTGTCCCTCATTTGTGAAGCAGAGATAATAGATACTCCTTGCTTGCTGCACAATAGCTGTGAGAAGTCAAACACAATAAACCCTCGGAACACTGTGGTCATAAGAAGAGTAAAGCAGCAAAGGTGAAAAGTCAGGACATATTTATTTTCCTGGCAGAGCACTGCTCTCAGAGCAGTAAGGCAAACAACAGGCAAATGACCCTGGAGTAACAACAGGTAGGGTTGGTTGCAAGTAAGGTGCATTCGGCCTGTTGCTTTTAACTGGTATTGTTTCTGTTGCTAGCTTTGCAGGACACTGCCATCAAATAATTATTGTTTTCTTGGTTGCCAACTATTTTTCTTTTATTAGTAATACCGACCTTTGTTTATTCTTCTTCCTCCCGTGGGAAATTTCAACACATCTCCAGAAGGGATGTCGTATGACTCTCATTTATAATAGGATCCCTCCCTTTCTTCCCAGGCAAAGCTCTTTCCTTTTTTTCCCCTCTCTATATTTGTAGAGAGGAACACCAAGTCAAATCTCTGCTATGTTCACATTCATGTGATCTGAACAAGATGAACAGATCAGCAGTTCTCACACATTTGCCTAGGAGAAGTACAGCTGAAGAGAATTCATTTCAGACACCATTCCATTTGAACTGTTTAGCATTCATTCTGACATTAGCAACAGACCATAAAGAAAAGTACTGTACATATATGTATATAGTATATATACATTTTCATAGGGTTTTTTTCTTCCCTTAATGCAGTGAGTGTTTTCTGGGATTTTGCATCCTTCATTTCTTGGCTCTTTTGCTCTTAATTTCCTACTTGTTCTCCCATCATGCTCTTTCCTTTCTCACCAACACGTGCATTTTACTGTCGGCCCCCAATATTGCTCACTCAGAGTCCATTTCTTGGTGTGTTTTTTTTTGCTTTAGTTACCCCTCCACCCCCCACCACACACCTGATCATCCTCTACGTGGTTTATTCTGCCTTCTTATCATGAACTACTACCCTTTGTCCTAGAAAATCCTTTTCTTTCACTAGGTCATCGTGTACTTCTGTCATGCTCATTTGTAGCCCCCAGCTCCACTACTGGCAGCTCCTGCTGATGACAGATGTCTCACAATCAGCTGCAAGCCTGCTCTTGGCTCCAAGCCTCAGGGAAGCTCCAGACTTTTGTTCACATTTTCTCTTTGCAGCAGCACTTTTATAAAGATGCAGCAAAGTCACCTTTTCCTGAAGTACAGCTTCTTAGAGAATTCCAGGTCTCTCTGCACCACCAAGACTGAATACCTGTAGAAACAGCCTGAGAAAAATTGCAGACAAAGCTATCCAGCAGGGTGAGTAAGCATGGATGGCATTTTGCCCTGGAAGTCCTGTTTTGAGCAGTCAGAGCATGTCAGTGCATTATTTCATTGCCTAATATACACAGCAGGAGCTCCAGAGTTTAGTGTACAGATGAACCTTCATCATACCAACCCTAGGCTGCATACATCCTCCCCTACAATCTACTGCAATACTTTCATCTCTTCCCATGACTCCTGTGCCATTCAACCTCAGTATTATCTTCCCCTACTCATTTCTTCTACTTACCTTTGGCAACCCATAAAGAATACATAATTGTCCAACATGGAGCTAAATGAAGAGAGTCTAGGGTGTGCTAAGTCATCAAGCAACTAGCAGAGAAATCTGCACATTCAGATTAACTAGATATTCCAATGCTATACACATTTATATTGGCCTAGTGCCTATCTATCAGGTGCTGGCAGCCAAATACCACAGTCTTGTAGCCTGCAAAAAAATGTCTCAAGGGGCTATGTCTGTACAGATCCAATATATAAAGTAATCGTATCAACTTTTGGCCTTTTTGCCCTGTGTGCTTCTGAGCAAAGAAACGAACACCAAAGGACTTGCTAACTCAGCTCCACGTGATGTTACCGCATTGGCAAGTAGCACTTTGCAATAAAAGTCTGAACTAAGACAGTGGCTGCTGAGAACTGGATGCCCATGTGACCTGCTTTTGGCAAGAGCTTTACTTTTCACTAGCTCTAGATTAGTCCTGCAGACTGCAGCCCCAATAGCAGAGAGAGTTCTAGAATACATCATCCGATTCCACAGAAACACAGAACAGTTCAGGCTGAAATGGACCTTTGGAGGTCAGTTTGCCCAATCTGCCCTGTTCAAGACCTGGTTGCCCTGTTCAACCTAGACCTGGTTGCCCAGGACCATGCCTAGAATATCTCCAAGTATGAATAATCTAGAACCTTCATGAACAACCTGTGCTGGGTCACCCTCATCGAAAAAAAAAAATGTGTTTATGTTCAAAAAGAACGTGCCATGTTTCAGTTTTTATTTTAGGACTTAGTCTTATCCAAAAATAACCCAGTTCATCCAGTTTGAGAACACTCCAAACGAAATCAAATTGATGTTTGGGAGATTTGCTTCAACAGCAAAAACATAAGTTATCATTCTAGCTGAAAAGTTATTGTAGATTTGTTCACTCTTTCATCTACATAACCATGTTCTACCACTCTTAATCACCGGTACCTGCCTTTAACAAGTGTTGTTTAATATAGCATTTTTTCATTTTAACATTGTATGGACAACTTTATCTCCTCTTAGCTTCTCCCCATCTCCAGAAACAGAACATAGAGCAAAATACAGAGAACTGTCCAAATGCAAATATACCATCACACTACACATTGCAATGATTTAAACAATAGAAGCACATGCTTCATTCAAAAGCTGGCAATAATGCTGGTAAGAGATAAAGAAGAAATGTGCTTTCTATTCCACATTTACTTTGTTTCCCGCATTACTGAGATTATATCCTGAGACTTTTAAAGCCACAATTAGCATCTGTGATAGAAACATGAAAACAACTTCACCAAATTGGTATGCCAACACAAAACACTGTCAATGACCAGAAACCACGCATTGATACCAGGTATATCTCTGGATAAGTACATCTAGGCAGTAGATACTCCATGCGTTTAGAAGCTGGTTTTGTTCTAACACAGTGCCATATTAGACCCAAGTGAACCAAACCCATTGTGAAATCAGTGCCCAGCTGGGCTGAGGGCCGATGAAAGAGGCTGTGCAGAGACACTACAGAGTGTGTAGCTGTGTGCAGCGTGGCAGGACACTGCACAAGCAGTGGGTTGGATACCACACATGCTGAGGGTGCCCGGTGCTCAGAGCTTTGCAATTCATCAAGACAGCCCTGTTCCTGTGCTGCTGAGGTTATGCTTACAGCCCTGTGGCAGATCATCAACTGGGACATGTCAGCCAGATCCCTCATGTAAACACTATTCAGTTTGACCTGCAGAATTGCTATAACTGCAGTTTAAAAATTATCAAATAATCTGCAGACAAGTACTACTGATATAATTTAGGAATAAAATATAAGGAACAATACCTGAGGAAAATAACACATGCCACAGTATTTTTGGTCTTCCAAAAAGAGTGAAGAGACATTCAAATGAAAACCCCCAGAAGAATGGACTTCAAAATGTCTATTTCCTCATTATTTTTTTACTCTTTAGACATTAAGAAAGATGTCTACAAGTACAGGCTCTCAGATTTTGCTATTCTAGTGAGATTTTTCTCAAAAAGTTTCAAAAGTAGAATTTCTGTTAAAATGAGACTGCACAATAAAATTGCAACATGCCCCAAAACTTTATTCCTTCAACCTTTAACCTAACAAGTCAGGGAAATTAATTAACAAATCAACTTGCAAAACAAAGCACTACTTTCGTGAATACAGAAACTGGCACTCAGAAGACTTCCTGCTAAACTGGCTTGCTCATGTCTTATATTTTTAAACTAAGCAGAACTGATATTTTCTGCCCACTCTAATATGTACAAGTTTTAAAATTCATCAATTTGCATGGTGATTAGAAAAAAAAAAAGGAAAAGATTTCATCTGACCTTTTTTTGATAAAAATTTAACAGAATAGCTATTAACATTAAATAATGCTTCAGGGTCAATTCCCATTAATTGTGGTAGTATTGATTTAATTTTTAAGTGTAGGTAGGATGTTTTTCCCATACCTGCAACCCTACTTTTATCATAAACAAGTTGCTTCTTGACTACTTTAAAAAAAAAAAAGTAATTACTCCCAGTCATTTTCATACAGAAAAAGTAATACTACTAGAGATATTAGTGTGTTTAAAGAAATAAGCAGGAAAAAAACCCAGGAAAAATCATGGTTACAGATAAAATATGCAAAAAATTCTGGATATAAAACTTCCACAGCCAGTATTTAACCCAAGTACTTTTTTCAGAATTAAACATCATTTAAGAACTCATCAAATACATATGCTAACTAGGAGTCACCAAGCCAAGAGGAAGTGCTGTACAGGGAGGTGTGGCTGTCGCCCTGTTAAAGCCAAGGTGTCTGAGTCAGCACCACAAAGGTGGCATCTTCATCTATTCAGGAGCCAAAACCTGGGAGTCCTTTCCGGAGGGCAGTGCCTACAGTAGCCTTTGAAGAACAGAACACGGCTCACTCCTTTTGAAACACAGCTGCCGTGGGAGGGGAAATGTTATACAACACCCAAGCAGTTACAGCACCTGCCAAGTTTTGTGCTCCAGCTCTCAGGGTTAGCCCTGTCTCTTTTCTCATGATTATGTAACAAAATTCAGAACTAGTCTGTTGAATAGACTTAAATCCACAGCAACTTGCTCCCCCACTTCCAGGGTACCACTGACAGTAGGTTACAACATGTTGCCTCCTGCCTCTGAACACTCATTTTCCATTTTGTGAAATGTGTGAGGACACAGAGGGGAACTTTGCCCCTAGCTCCTTTCTCACCTTCCTCCAGCCTAGACATTGGCCTGGTGATTAACATATGGTCATGGGAAGGAAGAGACATTGATATGAATGAGGACACACCTGAATCCCATTTTCCTGCTTGTCCAGCTCGTCTAACCACTATGTTAACCACTGAATCATCAGCAACCTGGTTTTGAATAACAGTGTTCGTTGCTACTCTGGTTTGTTTTGTTCATGGTTTTGGGGGTTTTTTTAAAGGCTTTATCCTAGTATCACAGTATCCCATTATCCCAATATCCACACTGGATCAGTCCCTCATGAGGCTTAGATGCTAACTCATTTCTGGTTGGCTTAAATCCCTAGTCACACATACCAATACTATAATTGCTAAAAAATCCTTCAGATAAATGAGAGCCTGCTTACAGAGTTAAACTAGCTCTATGATTATGCAGCTGCTCAGGAAGGTTGGTTGGACTTTTATTATTGCCAGTCATTGATGGTTCAAGTCATAGGTCCATATATAAATAATTATATGTGATCTTAAATGTGCATACTTCACATGGTATCAATGATATTGAAAAAAAAAAAAAAAAAAAAAAAAGAAAAAGGCGCACTACTATTAATCACTATGGTTTCCAGATCAGTGTCCCAAGCTGTGATCAAAGCTTATACTCAACATTTCTAATTGCATTCAGGAGTTCTTGTTTAGGACCTAAATAGACTAGGCACTGCAAACAAAGCATACAAATGAACATTCCTTTCCCTTCTTCCACGTAGACAGAAAAAAGTAGTCCACATGTTAAAAAAAAGTGGTTAATGGGCTTACATAAAACAAAAGTCATAAAATGTCCTCTGACATTGATAATTAACATAATTTTTAAATTCCCATATTGATCGTAATTTGGTAATTTTATTTATTTTCTAAACTAAACCCACATGGGAAAGAAACCAGATATTGTTTTAAATTAATTTGATTATCATATATCCACACACTAGTCCTGATTACTCAAGTTGTGCCTTTTTGCATATTCAAACAACAAAACACTTTCAACAGCATTCTGTACAGTTTTGCTCATTTCCAAGGACATGATTATCATCTGAACATATGGAAAAGAGGAAAATAGTAATTTTACCTAATAATTATACTTAGGTATACAATCTCCTCAACTTTCCTTTATAGGTACAACGTGAAAAGTCTTTCCATTTATTTAATTTCTCATTTTACAGCATTTCCTCTACGGTCTGTCAATTAAAGTGTTTTTCCCCTTTTTAACAGTCCTTTGAAGCGGAGTTTTAGTGACTTATTCTCTAGAGTTTTAGAAAGGATATTTCTCTTTCTTTCAACTGTTCCATGCTCCTGCCATGCCTTCCTCACAGCTGTTCTGCCAGTCTCCCAGGTGCTTCATCTCCCTACCTCTGCAGCGTAGCAGCTGAGAACTCCATAGAGCTGCTCAAAGAGAAACAAAGCACCTGACAGAAAACACAGAAGCACAACAAGCAACTCCAGCATTACATACCAAAAAAATTGCTAAGAAGTGACTAAGTGATGCAACTTCTAGTCCTGTACAGCTTCTGTGATCTACATGACAGGAATCCCAGCACTGACTCAGAAAACAAATTAAATCCCCCCCTCCCACTTGCATTCATAGTTTCTGACCTTATAATAAACCTTGGCTGAAACAGCTACTTTGAAAGAACCCATACATATTTAAACCACCTTTTTTCTTTAGCTCTTCTGTGCTACTTCTGTCCTTTTACAATTGTGAGGCAGACTACACCAGATGACAGCAAATTACATACCAAACACCTATTATGCTCTTGCTTTCTTCCCCTGCTTGCCCTCCAGAGTTCTTCTATTTTAGACCTATTGCAAAGATCTCACATCCAGCTGTGCCACACTAGCACAACCCAAAATAATCCACCTTTAATCTCCCAAGATCCCTCTTGACCCAGCTAATGACAGAAGTGGTGGTATAAGCGAGAGCAGGTACAATCTGGAGATTATAAGAACACAGTATCTCCATGGAGCTACCCCCAAATTGCCTATGGGTTGAGAGATTTCATGTGATGACAGCAGCCAAAGTAAAGAAGGGTGAGGTTCTTTAATTACGCCACCATTTGGCTGTCAAATAAGGTATTTTCCAACTCCAAGGCAACCGTTTTAAGAAGCAAATTATGCATTTTAATATACTGAGATACATTAAAATGGAAAAAAAAAAAAGCAAAAACACAAGAGTGAGTGGAAATTCAGTACGGCTTGCAAACTGGGAGTAAAACATGCACTTAGATGGGATTAAAAACTCAAAAATTCTAATATTATTTAATAAAAAAAATTTGCATGACTTTAATCAAATATTGAAAATTTTGAAAGCAAACTGACAAGGGAAATTACCATCTTCTTTTTTAATTAACTGAAAACAAGAAATTAAATTATGTAATTAAACAAAGTTTTTAAATTTAGTATTTACTAAAAAATTCCTTTTGGTACTGTAATTCCATATCAATTGTAATTATATCCAGGTGGAAAAAGAAAAACCTAAATGTTAGTATTCTACTACTATTAAGCTAGGAAATATACGGTGATAGAATAAAAAAAAAAAGCAACCAAACAACTACCAAACTTTAAAGTAAAATAGAAATCATAGATAGAAATGTTCTTCTACTAATTTTTCATCTATTAGGAATGTATTTTTTAAGGGGACAAAGAGCTTTTTCCAGAAGTACTAGAATTTAGTTCTCATAAATAACAAAGTAAATAGACTAATGACCTTAAGCTATTACAGGTATTAAAAAAATCTTGTGTTCTTTTTAATTTGGAAACTTTAAAAAAAAGAGATGGAACAATACAATAATGAATTGGGGGAAAATTATTACATCAATCTATATAATTCCTTAATTCTATACAATCTATCATAATTAATTGTTCTCATAAAATATTGCATATTACATTTTATAGCTCTGATGAGTCAATATTACTAAATAAGAATAAAATAATAAATACAGGTCCAGGTTATAGTTACTTAGCAAGGAGAAAATTCAGTTTATGATAAATATTTTAAAAACTCATTAATAGTTATAAGTGACTGTAAAATAATTAATTCTGCCCCCTTCCTCTCTGCTACATTTCAGGTCAGGTTTGGTACATTCACTATGATATGTAGTACTAAAAAAATTATGACATATTTTTTATCCAGAACCTGATGCACTGTGTGAATTTAAAAGCTCCTGTACACACTTGAAGGCAAGTTGCTGCAGGAAAGGTGCCAGCTAGAAACTCACCTACCCGGTCAGGGGCTAAAAGGTCTGATTAGCAACTTCCTTAGTTACCTGCTACATCAGCTTCCCCAGGGCTAGGGACAAACAAGTGTGCCCAGGGCCTGTGGCACTGGAATTCCTGCTGTGCAGGTTTCACCATGTCCATACTCTACTGTTACTTGCACAGTGACCTCTCAGAAAGATGCTTCCATTTTATTTACTTTTGATACTAAATAGACTAAGACTGAATTTCAAAATAAGAAAGTCGTCCTTCGTGAAAAAGAAAGCAAGTCAATCAAATTAATTAGAAGAAAAGACCTTTAAGTGAGATTGGATTTTGTCCAGTGGCTAAAGAAATATTTTGCAAGCTTAGTAAAAGTACTTAGAAAAAATGCAGACCTATTTAAAAAAAAATAAATAAATTTTAAAAAGCACACAAGTTGTGAAAAATATCAAGGAGCTAAAATTTTGGCTCAATGTAAAGAATGAGGTTAACTATCTATAGATTGCACCAGTTTACTGAAATAAAGAATAACACCAGCTCCAAATTTTGCCATAGCAGAAACGGCTAACAATTACCTGGCAGAACTGGGATAAAAACATCCTACACAGATTCCTACAGAACCACTGAGCTTATACTCTCTGCCTGACCTGGATACCACTGTGTTCATACGCTCCTATGCCTACACACCTGTAGCTAACAATGGACAGTAACAGGTTAATACAGGTCTACAGGTAAATCCATTTAAATACGACCAAGGCACTCTTTCCCTGTGCCACACTGGACACAAGCTACAAGGAAAGAGATCCCTACGACCCTGGGAATCTCATCGGCCAGACAAGACACAGCTGCACCGACATCCCCTCAGCTGCGTCGACGCTGGAACAAGGACTGATGACCTCTTTTTCATTTTTCTTTATCTTTCTCTCTTTGATTCCTCTCTTCCCTTTCACCCTACCCCTTTATCCAAAACCCACTGCTGTGTGGTTATACAGTGGATCAGGGACTAACATACTAATTTCTTTGCCAAGTGTGTAATTCGCTGATGGAACTTTCTGGTTGTTTGTGACCCTCTGACTTTTCTCGCTCCTTTCGACCAATGAGCATTGACGAATCTCAGGTGGTTCTTTCCCTTTAAGGGTGGGTCTGCACAGTGGTGAAACAAGACGACTCAAAAACTCATTTTCACAATTTAGTGGGGGCTCTAAGCGTTTTCCGCAACTTCCCTAATCTGCAGTGATAATTCTCTGTGTTCCCCGTATCAAAACAAAATAAGAAGAAAAAAATTCAATGCTTGAGAGAACTTTCAATTAAAGGAAGCACAGTAATTATCTCTGAGGAGACCCCCTCGGCGGGCGCGCGCCCCGCCACCTCGGTCGAGGGGCCCGCTCCGCGCGGCGCTTGCCATTGGCTGCCGAACATTGCCGAGCGCTCTCGTGCTCCTCCGGCAGGTCGCCGAAGGCGGCGGGGAGGGGAGCGAGCGAGCGGCTCGAGCACGGCGCGGTGCATTGTGGGGGGGCAGAGGAGAGTCACTGCTCAGCCAGGGCCGCCATCTTGGCTGCGTCCGGACTCGCTCCCGCTCCCGGGGCCTGTTCCTTCTCCTCGCAGCGCAAAGCGGTGGAAAGGGAGAAGACGAAGGGCCCGCCCGGGCGGTGCTGATGCGCGCAGGGCCTCCTCGCACCTGTCCCGGGCGCCGCTAGCAAAGGAGGCGGGGGTGGTCGAGCGGTCGCCGGCGCGGCCTCTCCTCTCCTCTGCCGGGATGGGTCGGTCCCGCAGCCGGAGTTCGTCCCGCTCCAAGCACACCAAGAGCTCCAAGCACAACAAGAAGAACCGGAGCCGATCGCGATCCCGCTCTCGAGAAAAGGAACGGGCAAGGAAGCGTTCCAAGTCCCGGGAGAGCAAGCGGAACCGGCGCCGGGAGTCCCGCTCCCGCTCGCGCTCTAACACGGCCCCCTCCTCCCGGCGCGACCGGGACCGGGACCGCGACCGCGCCTCCTCCCCCCCCGACCGTATCGACATCTTCGGGCGCACGGTGAGCAAGCGCAGCAGCCTGGACGAGAAACAGAAGCGGGAGGAGGAGGAGAAAAAAGCGGAGTTCGAGCGGCAGCGGAAAATGTGAGCCCCGGGCCTGCGCTGGGGCGAGGGGGTGGTGAGGGATGGGGGAGGAAGGGAAATGCTGCGTGCCTCGGTGCCTCTCTCTCCGCACCTCCTTCCTGTGGGCCCGGGCCGTCTGCGGCTGGGCGCAGGCGTTTAGGCCCTCGCTGAGGCCTAACCCGTGCCTGTTTTCCCGCCATCCGCCCCTTTCTCAAAGCCCGGCTTCCTCAGGTGCGTTGGGAGCCGCCCACTCGGGGTGCGAGCCCCCCGCACGCCTCCTTCCTCTCGGCCGGCTCTGCCTGCATCCCAGCCGCCGTCGCAGGGCTCTCTCTCTCCTGCGTTGCTCCTAAACTTCGCTCTGCGGCGGAGGCCTCGGCGCCCCTGAGGCTTTGTGCTGCACTGCCGTACGCCCGCCCCTCCCCTCCGTGGTGTGGAGCTTGTTACGCGTCGAGCAGAGGCATCTGGAGTTGCTCGAGTGAGGGTTTCAAGAAACACTATGCTGCAGCTGCTATGTTAACACTGTGGGATTGCTTTCTTGCCAAATGGGACGGTGAGATCCGGTGACTTGTTTCATTTGAAACCTTGCCGTTTTTTCAGTTTATATTATGGAGAGTGTGGTTATTTATTAACTCTGCAGATATAAATACTATTTTAATAAACGATGGGGTGCATTAGTATGTTTAGCAACATATAAAGTCATAAAACAGACCTTTATGCAGCAGAGAGAAGAATGGTTTGAACAGTTGTAATCGGGGATTCTTTTCCTTCGAACACTACTGCCCTTGCTCATTGGACCACCTAATCCAGAAATAGCCCTTGTTGTGTATCTGAAGCCAAGTGGTGCTGTTAATTCTCAGGTGGAGCTCTACTTCAGCCATATCATTCTCAGGAAATATTAGTTGTCATTGTCAGGCTTGGTGACCCCAAGCTGTCACTTTCATTTTTGTTTGAAGAGAATCACCTTTGCTAACTTCAGAGTTTTGACAGTCAGAAACTTCCACAGTAACACAAACATGTGAAAATTGATGTATTTTGACATACTGATCGTAGTTTTGTGGTTTAGAATTTTATTCGTACCTAAGTTAAGAAAAATATTCTGTGCATATCTACAATGAAGAACTGGAATATGCCTAAAAATTTTAGAATAGATTGAATAGTTTATTCTGGTACTTAGGAGCTGGTTTAAATCATGTGTAAATAAATTTTCTATGTAAGTTAGCTTTGAAATTTTAAAAAGCCAAGAAGTCTGTGTAGGAGGAATATGATATTTCAGCAATACTTGCTACAGAATAGTAGACATTTGAGGAAGTGTCAATATTGAAAAACACTTGGTATGGAATTTTGAAACTCCTACAATAAACTTTAAATTTTAAAATGGAAAAGCAATAAAACTTAGAAGAGTAGCATAGTATGTTATTTTAGTAAGTCATCTGTAAATTGTGTTACGTATGGTAATATAGATTCATGTTAGGTAAGGAAAGAAGTACTTCCTTTCTGACTGAATAAATTAGTACATAGTTCATAGATTGGAACTGACTTTCTTCTTCTCATGTCTTTTTAAAATCTCAATACCCAACCCTTTCCTATAGTGCTCGTTTTCTTGCCTTCCTAGTACGATTTTTTTCCCCTCAGAAATTTGGTAAAACATAAGTGGTTTCGTTTCTGCAGGTTTCACACAATTAGTGTTTAAGAAGTAAATGGATCATATGAAAAATAGTTTTTTGCATTAGTGCATCTGTTGCTCTGGAATCATAACTCAGTAGGCCAGGATGATAAAATGATAAAATACTGTAAGTTCATGTGATTAAAAAAAAATTTGGTATGCTATAGAATAAATCACTGAGATTTTTATCTGTGTTTATAACTTTAGTTTCTTGATATGGTCTAAGCCATTGTAATATCATTGCCTGTAAGTCTAAAAATACATTTGATTGGTTTAATTAAATTTGAATGAAGTTTGTTGGAATGAGAAGAATGAAACGTGCAGGCACAGTGCCTAATCTGAGTACATCATGAATTGCTGAGGATATTTGAAAATCTATTTCAGACATGAGTGACATGGTATTTTTGTAACTATGCACTGTCTTTATTCAGTTAGCTAACTTTTTTTCTAGATTTCCTGATGTTAAACATAAAACTATGCTAGTTTAATAAAACATGAATATATGAACTTCATGACAGTTTATTTCTCTAGAACAGCCTCTTAACTATACTAGGCTGTATTGGTACATGATGGTGAGAGTACTAGCTGCTGAATAAATACTTGTAAGAGGGAAGGAAAACCTTTTAAAAGAAAATCATATGTAGTATATAGAGGATGTTTAAACATTTGTCCCCAAAGGGCCGTCGCTTGGCAGAGACACACTAACAGAGTGGGGTTGATGCGTTTTTCTGGGAATGGTCTAGGGAGTTTTTTTGCCTTATGTTGCTGTGGGTTTTTTTCTCTGAAAAAAATTGCCTCAAGATATTTTGTGTCCATTTGGGAAAAGTGAATGCTGCTCTGATGTGCCCCCAGGTAAATTTGCTATCTCTTAAGAATTTTAGGACTAAAATTGGTCTTCTCTGGCAAAATGGCTGAGTTCAGGATTCCAAAACTTTCTACTGAAGGAGATCCACTTAGTTCAGTACACTTTTGAAAAGATGACACATGACTAGGGGAAATTGGGAGCCTTTTGCTTTTGTATTGCCCATATTTATCTAGATAATCCATACTTCAGCATCTCCTATTGCATATGTTCAAGGTGTGCCTTGGGTCATCTAAAAGTTGGTAAATTACATAACTTTTTTTTTTAAATTACTTGTTTTTCAAATAAGATAGATTAGGAAAGATTTTCCAAATTAGATAGGAAAATGCAAACATTCTGAAAATGTCAGGATATTAAGATATTGCAACAGTAGTTGTTCTTCTAAATCCTGGATTTGTTTTGCTGACAGGCCAAAAGAAAAGTTTCTTAAGATTGTTCTGGACTTAATGGAATATTTGAAATGAAAGTTCAATATCAAGTTTAAAACCAAGAGTCTTCTCCCCAAAGCCCATAATAATTCCAGATAAATAGTACTACATGAAATATAGAGTATTCACTGTCATTCATCCTTGGCTATCTAATTGCCTTGCTGTGCTTGTGATTACTACCTGGATTTTTTTCTGTATTCAGTAATTTACATGCAAATTTACCTAGTATTTTTGTAGCCTTTTTAATGAAAAATTAAAACTGTGATCAGGCTAAGTGATAATACTGCTGCTAAACAAAAATAAAGACAAGACATTTGAAAATACTTCCAAAATTCAGAACATGGAAAGCTGCAATTTACAAGGATTTATTTGGTGCTTGGTATTGATATAATTTATATTGAATCATGGTAGAAACAGAGTCCTGCAATAAAAAAATTTAAGAGCTGAAGTTATTGAAATTTAAGGTAAATGATTGGATAACAAGATTACAGGTATAACACCTGGAATTCTAGCTAAAATACTGAAATCACAACATTTATTGCTGCTGTCTTCCATTTTAAGGTACTGGAGATAGTTTGGTGCCTCTAAGGTTGTGGCTTTAAGGCAAGATTTTGCAGGATATTCTTGCTGTATGTGGCTTGAAACTGAGACCATATAAACTCCTGAAGAGTGAATGATGGTCAAAATCGAGTGGGGTTTGGATTTTTTGGAGGTGAGGGGCATGGTGTTGTTATTGTTGGTTTGGGCTGGGTTGCATTTTTTTCTCTTTTTTGCCCCCTAATTGTGATCAAGTAGTAGTATGATAAGTTGTCTTCAATTTAGCCTGTTGATATCTAGAAAGATGCTAAATATGTAATGGTCTGAATGGATTCCCTGTGATAGAAGCACTGATTGCCTGAATATTCACTTTCTTTAAATGTAGGGTAAAATATTCTTTAAATATATAATCTATGTGTATAAGTTATTCAGTAGCATGGCTGATGCTGCGTGTTGAAGGAGTTTGTTTCACTGCCAACATTATCGATTAAAAATGTTATCCTCATGTTTGCATTCTGCAGTCGTCAACAAGAAATTGAAGAGAAACTCATAGAGGAAGAAACTGCTCGAAGGGTGGAAGAACTTGTAGCCAAACGCGTAGAAGAAGAGTTGGAGAAAAGAAAGGATGAGATTGAGCGAGAGGTTCTCCGCAGGGTGGAGGAGGCTAAGCGCATCATGGAAAAACAGTTGCTCGAAGAACTCGAGCGACAGCGACAAGCTGAACTTGCAGCACAAAAAGCCAGAGAGGTAACGCTCGGTCGTTTGGAAAGTAGAGACAGTCCATGGCAAAACTTTCAGTGTCGGTTTGTGCCTCCTGTTCGGTTCAGAAAGAGATGGAATACAGCAAATCTAATTCCCTTCTCATATAAACTTGCATTGCTGCGAAACTTAATTTCTAGCCTATTCAGAGGAGCTCACTGATATTTAAACAGTTACTCTCCTAAAACCTGAACAAGGATACTTGATTCTTAATGGAACTGACCTACATATTTCAGAATTGTTTGAAACTTTTGCCATGGCTGCAGGATTTATCAGCAGTCCTTTCATTTTGGGGAAGGGTATTAAAACATATGTAATTATGTATCCTTCATTTGTTTCATTTTGTTTACCTAGACTGTAAGAGGCTTTTGCCTTCAGCCAGGCAAAAAGCAGGGTCCAGCAGTGAGCTGCAGTACCTGTCTTTAACAAATAGGTTTCTTATTCTTCATTTAAAATGAATATTTTCCTTGAGCATACATTGGACTAATTCTGGGACTTCGAGCATAAGCCCATCCACGTCTTCACAAAGGATCTCTGTCCAAATCATTATATCCATTTTTAATAACTACTAACAACTCCTTTTTTTCTCCCTAGAAGTTATAAAAGAGCAGGTTGCCCTTGTCTGAAGTCAAGCTGAACGTGTGACTTGGGTTTTTGGGGCTTTTTTTGTTGTTTTGTTTTGTTTTTTGATCAGCAGCTGGAGCAGAAGCTGAAAATGTCTTTCTGTGAGACAGTAATTTGCTACTAAAGGCTTTGATGCCTGCCTGCACCAATCATTCCAGGATCCAGAAATTTCAAGACAAACTTCAAACAGTAGAGGAAATTTGTGCTAAATAGTCATAAGTGTCAAATGCTTTTTTCACTCTGTACATCCTACACAGTTTATTTTAAATTAATATTTTGATTGGCTTATGAAAGGAGAGACAGTAGCAATGCAGCTTTCCCCTTCATACTAGATGTGACCTGTCAGTCACATAGTATTAAATTATATGGAAACAAATGGAATGCTGAGTCACAATAAATATTAAAATCAATAAATTATACTGTTTTTGCAAATTCAGACTTTAATATCGAAGAGTTTAAGTTGAATTTACATGCTCTTAGTCAGGAAATTCTTCATATTTAGAGGTTTTCATTTGATCAGATGGATGACTTGTTTTTTTAAAAAAAGTATTTTTGGTATCGTCGTCATGTGGAGAAGTCCCATCAGTTCCTTGTAATGCAGAATAAACCTCCATGCCTGGAGTGAAGTGTGCTAGCTAGTAGCTGGTTACTATCATAGTAAGAAGTTTTCATATGCTTGCTTTGTTCGTATTAACTTTTTTTTCTTACACAGACACAAACCTCTGGCTAACTTTAAATCCTCCAAATACAAAAATAATTTGGATATATATTATGTGAACTGAAACACCTCAAAATTTTTCACGCAGTCTTCATATTTGAGTTGCATAACAGAGTTCCATAAAATTCACCAAGAAAACAACAATTACAAGGCTTTATTTCCTGATCTTGCCTTCCCTGGACTCCTGAATTCCAAGTTCATACTGCAGACAGTTTCAGCTGTCTTAAAATTGTCAAAATACTGAATGTTAAGTCCATTCTCCCCATGAAAGAAGCCCATAGCTCCATGAAGTATGGATTACCATTTGTATTTTTCACTAACAGTAAATGTATTTTTCTTATTAATTGTTTGCCTTAGGAATGATTTACATATTTTTGTTCCTTCTTACCATAAACATCTGCATTCCTCAGCTCAGCCTTCCTTGTATGTTGTTTCTTTATAAATGGTTGAGCTGCTGATGCAGGTATTGCCAAGCTAACAGTACAAATCATTTTAAAGAGGAAGCTGGCGCGTATGGCAGCCGAGGAGCACACTCTGCAGGACACTGGACAAGACAGTAAATATTCAACTTTTAATGCTGATTAAAGGAGTATAGGTAAAGAATACGTAGGTATACTTAATTGGTGAGACAAACTATTCACTTTATTTATATTTTCTATATTACTTTTTAATTTGGTAAATACTATCCAGTTTTTGTAGTTGTCCTTGTTGATTTGTGTGATATTAAAATTCTAGTAATAAATTGTCAGGATTCTATGATTAGGGAGGGTTTAGTTGGTTGCTGTTTGGACTGGGCGGGATGATTTAAATTGAGTACTAGAAACCAGTTTTAGTGGCTGCACAGTTTACCGTTGTGAGGCAAAACGGGTGGCTGTAAAGCTGCCACTTTTAAGTCAGTTCACAAAAGAATTCTGAGAAAGATTAGTGAACATGCAGAAATGAGTATTTTACTTTACTAACATCTTGCCCTGTCCTCCCCTTTAGGAAGAAGAGCGTGCAAAGCGTGAGGAACTAGAGCGAATACTAGAAGAGAATAATCGAAAAATTGCAGAAGCACAAGCTAAACTGGTATGTGAAGGTGTAGTTAACTGTTCTGTAGGGGAATACAGGTGTCTGCCAGGTTCGCAACACAATTAAAGTAAACAAATTGACCCTTTCTAGAGTTTAACTTAAGTATTTTTGGTTCCATCGGTAATACTGCTCTCCTTCCCCTGAGCATAAAAGACCAGATCCTTAGCAGTAACACTAGGCTGGTAAAATAGTTTGGATGCAGTTACTTTAGAGGGGAAATGACTACCTTCAGATTTTAAAAAGTACGTTTTAACTATATCTCACGGGGAAGGGTGAAGTAAGTTTGCAGACATGTTCAGCTTTGTGTGACTAATTCTGTTTTGTTGAGTGGGACAAGTACAAACTAGATTTGATTTTAGTATAATGTTGATATAGAAGTGCTGAAAGGGACTTTCAGCATAAGCTTAAGATATGTAAGCTAGGAAAGTCTAACTTATGTTGGTCTTCAAACTCTTTTAATCAGGTGCTTTCCACATGGAAACATTCAATATGATTTAGCTGATTCTAATCAATTGATGATAAGACAAACTAAGCTGCTTCTAAATCCTGATTGAACTCTGTCAGTTTCAATTGCCCAAGTAATTACACCTCTTTCATATAAAAATGAGACTTCTTAAATCTTTTTGAACTACATCTGCTTTAGATCTCTTCCTGTTTTACCCTTTTCTCAACCTCCTATGGTGAAAACAGGACAAATGGAAAATTTAAAGTATTGACTGATGTAATGAACTAAATAAGCACCTTTAGAAGACCACTGGGAGAGCTGTAAGAACCATAAGTTAATGTAAGGATTGACTAGTTGCAAATCAAGTGAAGATGGTTTTGGATTAGGAGGGGTTTTTTGATGGGTTTTGGAGCAGGGAGACCTCGGCCTGAAGGTGTGTTACTTCATTATGTGTGTATGTTACTTCAGGTTACACTTGACAAGTGTTGGGACAATTTCTGTCTGTATCTAATATCTTCCTTAATTAAAATGTAATGTGTTGTTTGCAAAGCAGTGCTGAAAAACATGGCATGTAAGCACTCCAGATTTTGATACGTTAGCTGTAGGAGGTTCTCAGTGTTTCTTCTAAGCTCAGTTCTAATAACCATTTTATGAACACTTTCACTGAAACCAACTATGGCACCTAGCTCAGGTGGAAGTGCATACATACTTATGCAGGATTGGACCTGTTTGGAAGTTAATCTGGACTTGTAAATTGCTTTCATGACTACAAAATATACTGGCTTAAATTTTGCCGTTTTCCTATATAGGCTGAAGAACAATTGAAAATTGTTGAAGAACAAAGAAAGATTCATGAGGAGAGGATGAAACTAGAACAAGAGAGACAGCGTCAGCAAAAGGAAGAGCAAAAAATTATCCTGGGCAAAGGAAAGTCTAGGCCAAAACTGTCTTTCTCCCTTAAAAGCCAGGATTAAATTTCAACTCTGAACTCTTAAAAGAAAAAAAGAAACAAACAAAAAATAACAAAAGGAAAACAAACAAAAACTTTGTATGGTAGCTTCATGTTGAAGTGGTTTTTTTTTTTTCTTTCTCTCAAATTTTTTTTGTCTTTTTTGAAAGTTGGAAAATTAGCTTGTTCTAATAGGGGCTGTGCTCTGCAATTCGTATTTTTTTTTAAACTTCCATTAAGTTAAACCCTTATCAGATCATCATTGCCTTTTAAGGGTAATCTGTTTTCATCAGTTTTGTTTCCTTTTTGGTGGTCTGAAGCAACTCATGTCACTTTATGAACTGTGGATGATCTGATAAGGTTTTACTGACCTACTCATCAGAGTTTGACTCTGATAATTGACAGAACTTTATACTGGGTATTGCTGACTTTTAATGTTTTTATTTTAAAGTCAGTAAATACATGAGTAAATTGCCATAGTATTACTGGACCTCGGTGGTTTATTGTTAAATCAGTGTCCTATGATACTGTCCCATTGTTGCGCTTGATGTTCCTGATACAGGTAAGGAAATAGTTTGTCATTTCTGCTATGATTACATAGAGAGTTCAGTATTGTCTCTGTTAGATTTGTTTTTATTACATTGACAGCATTCAACCAGCGTTCCCCATTGTGTAAATAAACCAATTTGCTGAATAAAGTGAAAGTCTTAAATTCATATGTTTAAGTAAATTTTTTTAGTACACTTCTATAAACAGTTTTAAGAGTGACAATTCACATTATTAAATTCAAGACTATAGTGGTATTTTTTTAAATTTTGCTTTAAACTGTTGTGGCTTCTAATGCAAAATCACACGCAGAAAAAAATCCCTGCAGTTGTGAATGTTATTGATGGCTGCTGCTGTTTTTATGAATGTTGGTTTTTATTCTGACAGAGACTTATTTCAGCTGTAGTATCATGTTTAAACGGCTGTTTGGCTTACTGCACCCAGACCAATACTTTCGATACCTAAACCCCTTCAGGTCACCTCATAATGTAATATATTGTGTAAGTTAAGATCATTACCATATAATTAATCTGATGGATCCTAAAGGATTTAAAAATGGAAGTTTTTTCTCCCAAAGGACTGGACTGGCTAGTATATTTGAACTGAAAAACAGAAAGTGAGATTCTGTCTAAATACATTGTTTTATCCAGAAAGCAGCTGTTATACAGATCTTGAATATTATCCATTTATATATACAGGTTTTATTTTGAAAAATGAAACTACAGATTGAAAACTATATATATAAAGTCCCCCTTTTTGTATGTAATTCCTCTACCAAAACCTAGATTACTATAGCTTGTCCAGTTCTGTAACTTTCTCTTTTTCCTGTCAACGTGCAACATCTGTAGTAACCATAAAATGAAAGTTACCAGTAGTTGCCTGATCATTTGAATGTCACTGGACAAAGTTGGAAATAATTATTGATATTCCCAAAGGGTCTGTTTCTATAGATTTAGCAAATTAAATGTGGGAGCAAGTTGAATGTGCCACTGAAAGCAGTATTCAACATGCTTTGTATGAAAGCGGGGCTTGGGGGCAGACTGATGTGTATCACTTTGTCCAGTATGTCAAGAAAATGCGAAGACGGTAAAATACCTACACTATTACTGTACTTAAATTTGTCTATATATTGTATTACAAAAGAAGGTTGAAAGTTACTTAATGCATAAAAACAAAAGCTGAAGCCAAATAAATCATGTACATGACCTGTTGGCAGGAGCAGGCTGTATTTAAAGATCAACTGATACCTGTATTTCTAAAACAGAAAACATCCCCTGTTCCCTTATGAGAAACAAGCTATTAAAAGTCAATACTCAAAACAGACCTATGCAGTTTTGTTTCCTCTTCTAAAAGCAAGAAGCTAAGTAATAACAAACATTGTATCAAACATTTTGTTCTGCATCACGTAATTTGCTGCTAAATAGCAACATTTGTTCTCTGCATAACATTGTGTAGGCTTAGATGTTACCAGGTTATTCTCAATCACACCTCTAGGATTATCTTGTGGACAAAAAGCCCATTCCTAATGAGATTGCCCCTTCTGCCATTCCACATTTCACTACCTGTTTCTCTTCCCTTGCCCTTAAAAAAAGGAAAAGCACCTAGGTCTTTGCTTTGGTTTGGCTTGATTTCCTCTGTGACAGTAGAAGTTCAGTTGGTGGAATCTGCTGTCTTTTTCCTGTCCTAAGGCATTCTCTATATCTTTGATATTCGCAGACCTGGTGTGGGTGAATGTTACGTTTGCATTGTTGTGGGGTTTTCTTTTTTAAATTACTGTAGGACTTCAGAGATACTGTTGATTTCTAGAAAATAGAGATGCACACAGTTTGGGAAGGGGGCAAGTTGACATTTGTTGGTAACCTGAGATATTTGTATATTCCCATAGGACTTCATACCTGTTTAATGCAAAGTGTGTAGGAACATAGGCTGACATTTATGTAGTGTTTAAACCATGACCTCCTTGCATGTGTCTACAAAGAGAAAGTGCTGTTGGTGATTGTGTTGGGTGTTTAATTTTTATTTCATTACAGTTTGAAGTTTCAACTTCAAATTTTGATTAGACAGGTTTTGGGTTGTTCTGTGTTTTTGTGTGTTATTGACCACCCCAGGGAGGCAGGTAGGCATTTTTGTTGCCACCTACATTGAACAGTATTCATTTCCCTTAGATGGTAACAGAAGAGATCTTAGTTTTCCCAAACTTGTTCATAAATGTCCTGGATAATTATTTTAATATGAAACAGTGCATCTGTCTGGCAAAGGCAGGAGCATGGAGGGTCTTAGAGCCACACGCTAAACATGTACTCTTACTTTGGAGATTTACTAAACTGCCCTTTGAACTTTGCGTGTTCATTTATCATCATTTTTCCAAGCCCAAGTGCAAAGCTGACTCCTAAGAAATGTATTGGAGGGATAGCATCCTTGCAGCTTAGTAAAGCAGAGACAATGAGGTGAGATGTCTAAACTACCAAGCAACTGCATACGTATGTATAATCTCACTGAAGTATCAACAGTTCATTCATTCCTATCTTGTCTTGAAAAAGAAGGATTTACTTTTGATGTGTCCTTTTCTCTTGAGCTATGTGCCACCTCATACACCTCACCCTATTGGCCTTCCTGACTTGAAGCTGGTATCCCCCTCTTTGCAATGCTATTAACGTGCTCTCAGGATTGAGTTACTGCCATTTTTTGCATGTACACCAAATATGGAGATGTTGGTTATTATTCACTTTTAACTGCATGCAGTATCTCATTAAACATTTTCAGAGCATTTGGGGTCTTAGCTCTTGTCATTGCAAGGTCTCAGCTTGGTGCAAGTGCAGGCCAAATTCAAGTCAATAAACACCTTCCAGGTTGCGTTACAGAGGGGATTTATTTCAGAGTGAACTGTGGAGCTGCCTGTGTGCCCAAGGCTCATTCCGAGGCAGGAGGATATGGTTGAAGTGCCCAGGTTAGTATGGTTTCGGACTGATGGGCCAGTCTAGCAGGAGGTGAACCATGACTTTTATGCACCTCTGTTCTGCTCTCACGCTTGTACTGCCACATGTACATTTCAGGGTTATCCCCCTCTTTCCATCCCAGCATTTTGTTAGCCTGCTGAAGAGGGCCGAGCTTCTGCTGACATTTCTGTACTGAACAACCTTATACTTACAATCATTTTCCATGGACTGACACTTAGAATCAAGGGTTATGCTGGCTCAGCATCAGCTCTGCTCAAACGGACATAGATACCCTTCGATAATAAAAGGCCAGTTGTGTAGCAGAAGCTTGATCCCAGGTCATTTTTCCTACCCCTCATATCACAGACCATAGAATAATGCAAAAAATTTTGTTTTCAAAGAGTAGTACAGAGAATCAGCATAAGTCACAGAGTTAAAATGCATGGGTTGGATGTATGAATGTCTTCTCTGATTATTACAAGGCTGTTTGAATTCTATGGCTGTATTCGGGAGAAGCCAATCTCATTTTCTAAGAAGCTGTGGTTAACCAAAACTGCAGTTACAAAACAGACCCGGCAAATTAACATCTAGATATGTACTTACTCTACTGTAAGTGCAGAAAATGCACCATTGCAGTGTGAATGATATATTAAGAACTGTTTCAACTATCTGGCACACTTGGCCTTTTGTACAAACGACAAACAATCCATTTAAGTCAATAAGCATCAGTCGTGATCATTTCTCTTTATTGAATTTAGCAGTAATTGTATCCATTGAGTTATATCTTTTCGACTTTCAAAATTGGTACATTTTCATGTAATGATCAGTGATGGTGAGCATTTCCAGTTGAAAAATTTCATGCTTAGACTGATGTTTAAAAGAGAATCAGGGATTGTGGGCCCAATCCTGATCCCATTCAGATTAGCTGCCCTTCGTTATAGGTTTTGTAGTACCAGAACCCATATCTATATAATTATTGCCTACAGCACTGTTGGAAAGAAGGTGAAAGAGGTTATTCAGCAGTGAAAAAGGTTGGGGTTTTTTTTAAGCCTGGGTGAGGTACAGGAAATAAAGGTTTAAGCGGTACACACAGCAAAGTCCCAGTTTTTCAGTGAAGGCAAGGGATAGGCAGGTCTCACCAGCTCGCTGGCCGCGCTCATCCACCCATCCATCTATCTGTCCGTCCATCCCCGTCCGCCNAACCGTAAGTAATTCTGCGGCTCTGGAAGGGCCCTGCGGTCCGACCCAACCGCAGCGACTGGTTCCTCGGCCAAAAGGGTGACCTGAGAAGAGTAGCCACCGAGCCCACATTTCTTTTGATGTCTTCATCGTTGTTGCTTAGGTTAGCTCGGAAACAAGTGCCCAGTTTTGTCTTGGTTATTACTGAAAAATGGTTTTATTAACGCGGATTTCTATACACTTACAGTATGCATCGGTAGGATGCTGGACAGTAGAGTAAAACAGCTGTATTTGCGTAAAAATGATTAGGCACTGGACAATAGAAGCCGCGTGATATATTTAGCTACAGGAGGATATTTTCAGACAATACCAGGGCTCTTCATTTCCTCTGGTTTACTTAAAGCAAGGATACGAAGAGTTAGAGGTCACAGTTTACTCACAGCTTTTACAAAACACTGCTCGTAACCTTGTGCTTCTAAACAAACAGAAGGAGCAGCATCACAAAATTGAGGTAGACCTATTTTACACGTCTCGGTTGCTGGAAGCATTTATCAGGCTCCGTGTTTACATTGCCTCACGACCGGCTATACACCACACATTTGTTTAAAAGTTTAATAATTAAGTATTTTCCTCCCCTCACTGGTGAAGTTCTCCTTTGATGCCCCTCGGTGTGCATAGATACCTAAGCTCCCACTTGAGTGCTAATTTTCCGTCCCGGGAACCAGATCCTTTTCCACCAAATTGCGTCGCCGGATCTGCAATTCCTTCCTCACTGCAAATTAAATTTAATTAAGCAGTTTACTTTAAACGCATTCGATGTTTTGTGTGAAAAGCAAACTGATTTCCTTGTTTTCTTGAGTGGTAGATTTCATTAGAGAAGTACCGAACACAATTAACTCAAAATCCATGGGGCTTCGAGCGCGCTTCCAGTGTCTTTCCCCTCTGTTGCGAGCGGGAGGAGCGGGCTCTGCCAGGCTGAAACACCCGTTTACTTAAAAAGGGGTCGAAAGAGAACACTGGGTTCCAAAACTGTTCCGGGAAATAAATTACAGTGCCAGTTGTCTTCCTTATAAGAGCTTCTTGGCGTTCGTCTAAAAGCCGGACAGGCACCACCACGAAGCCGATTTTTAAGCGAATACACATATTTCTTCAGGAATAAAATTACGCGAAATTGGCTCTTTATTAAGGGTTTTTGGTAGCATATTCTTTGCATGCCTCGACTAAAAGGTAGGGAAACGGCAGAAAGAGCGCCGTAATTTCCTGGGATTTAACTTTTAATCCTTTCTGCAGATACTATTTTGGCAAGAAATCCCTACTGGAAGAAATTCAGTAACCCCCTTAATTTCACAGGAGCGACTATGCCATTACACCACCCGTGTTTAGCCTCGGTACAGCTCTCGTCGCGGACCTCTCGCGTGTGCCGCCTCCGCAACCCGGTTCTACCTCGCGGGGCAGCGATATCGCCGCCCCGTTTGGCTTTTGCCGGCGACTTTTACGGTGGAACCGTGTGGGCGCCGGAGCGGGCAGGACGCGGGGGAGCGGCAGAGGGGGACAGCCGAGGGGGCCGCTCCCGTTCCCCCTGCGGAGGGCAGGCGGTAGCCGCTAGTGGGAGCTGTGGCCCCGTGGAAGTGCCGCGGGAGCCGCGGCGTTCCGGGCTCCGAGTGCGGCGTCGGGAGCGCCCGCGACCCCCGGCGCCCTCCTCTGCAGCCCCGGAGGGCCTGCGAAACCGCGGGGAAAGCATCTCCAGCGCTGCCCGCGGGTAGCTCCCTCTGGCCAGAAATTAATGATAGAATGAAATAAAAGGGCCAGGTGCCGTGCCGTTGGGATACGCGGCGTCTGAAAAAGAACTGTGTCCAGAACTCCCTCCCCACGAAAATCTGGAGGGGAAGAAAGAGGCTGTGAGCAATCGCCAAAGAAAGGTGAGGGAATCCGCAGCCGGCTCCGGAGCCCTGCATTGCTCGCCGTTCTGCATCCGTCTGACGGGCTCCGCATGTCCGACTCTTATTTATTCAGTTACGGCCCGTGACTAATTGTCGCGCAACCAGATAAGCTTCGAAAACCCACAGAACCCCGTGGGAAGGGCTAGTGAGAACCTAGCGCGGAAGCACCCCCAGGCCTCCTTCCCGGCAGGGAACCGGCAAAAAGTTGTGCACGGAGCTCCGCGCCGGTGGGAAGACGGCCCGGCCCTTTCCCGCGCAGCGGCGCGGAGGCGGCCGCTGCCGCGCAGCGCCGGCAGTGCACTCCCCCGGGGTGCTGCGCTCGCAGCGGCGGGCAGGGT